>CAUYSK010018384.1:0-57251 GCA_963575035.1 Avahi laniger
GCACGCCTGTATTCCCAGCTACTCAGGAGGCTGAGGTAGGAGAATCACTAGAGCCCAGGAACTGGAGGATGCAATGAGCTGTGATAACACCACTGCATTCTAGCCTGAGCAACAGAGCAAGACTTTGTCTCAAACAAACAACGAAAAAAGATTTGGTTCTGCCACTTACTACACACTGACCTTGAGCAAAATCACTTACATTTTCCAAATAAATAGTGTATTTGCTTTATAAGGCTGTCAAGAACATTAAACAAAATTACAAATATAAAGAATGTGCCTGGCACAAGGTAATTCTCAAATAAAATAAAATTAAATTAACACTGAAAAGTCGTATTTACTTCTGTGTTTTCTCCTTTGGTGATTATCTAGGAGAAGCATTTAGACTGATTATGGTAGATCTCTCTGCCTTGTGTCTCCCCTCCAACATCTCACCTGGACTCTTAAAATAGCTTTAATTACTTTCTATGTTTTTATTTATTCTCTATACAGCAACCAGGGTGATTCCTCTAAAAAACATATATCTTATCCCTATACCCCCCAAGTTCATCACTGACTTAGAGATCAAGCCCAAAATCCTGAATGTGGCACATAATATTTGCCATCTCTGATACCATCATCCTCTTTGAAGTCATCTATCAAATGTCTAACATCAATGCTCAAACCCTGTTCCAACCACACTGAACCATTTCATTCCTCCAAATGTATCATGTTTTCTTTCTTGTAATCCTGTTCACGTGGTTTTTGGTATTTTTTCTTCTCCTCATCTTTACTTGAATACTTGCTACACATTCTTCAAATCCCAAAACAAGTAACATTTTATTCGAGGGCAAACAATTCATTCTATGGCCCTTTCAGGAGGCTCCTGAGCTCCCGCAGTATCCCATGCTTCCATTTCTCAGAGCATTTCTCATCCTAAATTTAAATTTACTGTTTATTTCGCTATCTCCTTTCAATATTTAATATGTGCCTGGCATACATAAAGTTCACCATAAATACTTGTCCAGTGAATGACAAAATAAATAAATAAATAAGAAGATCAAGGCCGGGCGCAGTGGCTCATGCCTGTAATCCTAGCACTCTGGGAGGCCGAGGCGGGTGGATCGCTCAAGGTCAGGAGTTTGAGATCAACCTGAGCAAGAGCAAGACCCTGTCTCTACTAAAAATAGAAAGAAATTAGCTGGACAACTAAAAATATATAGGAAAAAATTAGCCGGGCATGGTGGTGCATGTCTGTAATCCCAGCTACTGGGGAGGCTGAGGCAGAAGGATTGCTTGAATCAGGAGTTTCAGGTTGCTGTGAGCTAGGCTGATGCCACGGCACTCTACTCAGGGCAGTAGAGTGAGACTCTGTCTCAAAAAAAAAAGAAAAAAAAGAAAAAGAAAAAGAAAAAAGATCAATATAAACATAGTTGCTACTTGATTCAAATCCTATTCCTCAATCCTGATAACTTGAATATCCTAAAGAACCTTCATTCTGACAATAATCTGTAATATTCCCTTCAAAATAAAGAACTTTCAGTAGAGTGAAAAGATGTTCTTGGGTCAAATACATTCTAAAAGCTTATAAAGAGAAAATATTCTAAAAGATTAAATGATCAAGGAGGAAAATGAATAATATAGTTATCAAAGGACGAAGTTCAAAATTCTTTGTCTTTACCACACTTTAGATGTAACAGTTTCCTATTTTATATTCCCCATAGAAATCTGACATTTGATATTTTTATGTACTCTTAAAGTTTCGAATCAGTCAGACATTTTTTTTATTGCCATCAACATAACGTGACTGGATAACATGATTGAAAAGGGAATTTATTATAAAGTTGTCAGGGCACTCAGAGCATCAGTGGGAATAATCGAAGATCCAAGCTGAGTACAAGGACCGAAGCAGGAATGCTTCAAAGGTCAAGGATGCTGCTGCTGCTGAACATTCTCATACAGGCCACCAACACTGGAACATATGAACTCCCATTACTTTTTTTCTTTTCTCTGCCCATTAATCATGTACAGGGCTTCTGGATATGTACTCTCACTAAGATTTTGACAATGGAGAAAGCATACGTCTCTAAAAAAAATCGAATGTCATTATCAATAGAATAGAGACTAATGCTAAGGTAAGGATATAAAACCACTATGTGAAACAGCAAATGTCCCCTGAAATTTGATTTAATCATTTTTTAAAACTTAGAAAATGATAAAAAAGTACATATGCTAGAGAATAAGAGAGGTAATGATACATTTAGAGATTTTAAAATGTAGGCCATAGATATAAAGGATGTATGATAAGGGAGTAAAAGGGAATAATCTTTTAATTTATTTATTTTTAATTGACAAATAAAAATTGCATATATTTATGCATACATCATGGTGTGACATGTATACATTACAAGATGACTAAATCAAACTAATTATTAATAACAAATCTATTACCTCACATATCCTTCTTTTGTGGTGAGAACATTTAAAATCTACTCTCTTAGCAATTTTCAAAGGGCCTAATTTTAGAGTGTGCTTTAGATTATAAAATTCCATAGTTTACACATATTACTATAACAAAACTAAAAGTAAAAATATCTTTTAATTATTTAAATTTATTATTGAGTGTTTCATTTGTAACATAAAACGGTTTCACTTTTTAAAGTATTTTTTTCATTGATTGAAATATTTTTACTATTTTCTTTTTTTCTCTCTCTCTCTTTTTATGGGAACCAGCATCAGTGGAGGAACACCACTAATCCAAAAAGAAACTCAATGGAATAAACAGATTTGATACACCAAAGAAATATCACATTAAAGGAACTGTTCAGAAAAAAATTAATCAATAAACTAAGATGCACTTACTGTGTTGTTCTTATCGTGATGCGCATATTGAACACCGTGTTTTATTGTTTTTGTTGCTGTTTCATATAGCTTGCAGAATATAATTACAGAATTATAGGCTGTCTACTCAGGATGGATATCTAATCTCAAACTAAACAGATCACACAAGGTTTGTCCCATTTTTTCTTTTTTTGGTCCCCTTTAATATCAATTACAATGGCTATTGTTTTGACACAATTTTAGCACGGTGATTATAAGATTATACCTGGTTATATATCATCCATGGAAGGAAAATTCAATATTTCTCAGCTCTATTATACTAGCCTTTTCCCATCTGCCTTCAACATTTATAGCCTTCTAAGGAAAGGAAGCATCAAAGTGATAAGGTCCTGTCACTGCAGACTATAATAAAATATATGCACACATTTTCATGTATCAGCTCTTCAGCTATTAGGAACATTTAGGACTCTTGATTACAAACAAACTTACATGAACTTAAGCCATAAGTCGATCATTTAATGCAACAGCATAGCGAGTGTGACTTGGCATTTTGCCATGGAATTGGTGCCTAGGACCGTAAATGAAAATTAGAGACTTTACATTTTCCTGATTCTAATCAGATCACCCCAACTGTTAGTGAATGTTACAGGCTAGGTTCTCCGAAAAGCAGCCTCCAGACAAGGTTTATAGTACAGGATGTTTATAGGGAAGCACCTTTAGGATTAACACACGTGGCTGGAGAGGGAAGAAAGCAGAATTGCATAGAGAAAGTGGTCAACTGCAGTGCAGATCTGACAACCTCACCAGACCCCAGGAATCATTCAGAGCTAAAACGACCCTTTGGAGTTGTCCTACTTTGTGACAAAACAAATGGACCTTTACATCTCTGCCTACATCAGTCGCTGAATTTGAACTGACTCTGAAGGACATGCCTTTAGCTGAAACAGCTGTGCAGTGGAGCCAATCAGTCGACAAGCAGACAGCTGAAGACTATTTGTTGCAGCACCTGAGGCAACAAGTTCTTTCTTGAGGGATATCTGGGCGGCTCACATTGCTATTCATATAGACTCCTCACCGCCACTGAGATCCACTTCCGCGATATGTTCAGGGAACAGACTCTTCAGGAATCTAGTAAGCCTCACTTCCTGGGAGAAATGTAAAAGAGGAAGGTTAGTAAATAGAGACTGCTGCTTAGTCTATCCCTGACAGTCATTTTCACATTCCTCCGCTACCAATGCTGGGTTCTCCTGCTTCTCAGCTGCAACTTCTGCTGGTCTCAGGGACTTATTTGGTGGCATGATCCCAACTCTGAGACCAGAGGAAACTGAGGCCACGTACACATGTCTTTCACAGGCTGGAGTTGTAACTGTTCATTTACAGTAAAAATTGGGCAACAGGAATGTATTAGTCTGCTTGGGCTGTGTCTCTGTGCTGCTGTAACAGAATACCTGAGACAGGGTAATTTACAAAGAACAGAAATGTACTCACTCATGGCTCTATAGGCTGGGAAGTCCAAGCTCAAGAGGCCCTCGTGACCTAATCCCCTCTTACAGTTCCCACCTCTCAACAATGTTGCACTGGGGATTGTTTCTAACATATGAATTTTGGGGGACACATTCAAACATTAGCTGGCTGCTGTAACAGAATACCACAGACTGGGTGGCATAAACAACAGAAACTTATTTTCTCACAGTTGTGAAAGCTAGCAGTCCAAGATCAAGGTATGTCAGGGTTGGTTTATGGTAAGGATTCTCCTTCTGGCTTTCAGACAGTCACCTTGTCTCTGTGTTTTCACATGGCCTTTCCTCAGTGCACACACAATGGAGAAAGGGCACTCTGTTGTGTCTTATTCTTCTTATAAAAACACCAATTTTATCAGATCAGGGCTCCCTAGTTCCTGGAACTTGTAAATATCAATATTACCTTGTAAAGAAAAAGAGTCTTTGCAGATAAAATTAAATTAAAGATCTTAATACTGAATGATTATCCTGGATTATATGGATGGGCCCTAAATGCAATCACAAGTGTCTTTATAAGAGGGAAGATGTGGATTCCATACAGACAGAAGAGGAAGAGGCAATGTGGTCATGGAGGCAGAGATTGGAGTGATGTGGCCACAAGGCAAGAATGCCGTTGGCCATCAGAAGCTGGAAGAAGCAAAGACAGGATTTTTTCCACTTACTCCAGAGTGCACACAGCCCTGGGATTTGACCCAATAATACTGATTTTAGATTTCTGGTCTCTAGAAATTAAGGTTAGTGATAGTATCCCATTAAAGGGTATTTGCCAGGATCAAATGAGATAGTGCTTAAATGTTTATTCCTAGATGGCATTCAGTAAATGCTTACTTACTAGAGGAGGTGAACTTCCAGAATGGCAGTGTGAGCAGCTCTGTGGACATGTTCCCCAGCAAAGCAATCATAATTGGATAAAATTATGTAAAAACAACTATTTAAAGTCCAGCAATTTTCCTAAGGGCATACTGCAAAAGAAGAAACATTTCTCTAAGAAAACCTACTGAATGCTGGCAAGAACTCTAAGAATCTACGGCACTTGAGTAACATTACCCTTCAACTCCCCCACTTCAGCTCAGTGGGGGAAGCTCAATTCAAGGTGGATGTGGCCAAGAAGATGGGGATCTTGCTCCCCTCAGCTCCCAGTCAAGGAATATAGTATCTCACAGGAATAGGCAGGCCATAAACATTTCTTGCCGCCTCAGCTCTGAGTTGCAGAGGAGCTGTGTTGGGCATGCACATAGTCCTGGTGCTTACAGCCTACGGGTCAGAGATCCCTTTCTTCACCCAGGCCACACTCATACAGCAGAAAATCTACCCCAGAAATGACAGGTGTCTTAGTTTGTTTGGGCTGCTATAGGAAAACCACCACAGACTGGGTGGCTAATAGAATGAACATTTACTCCTTGTGGTTCTGAAGGCTGGGAAGTTCAAGATAAAAGCACTGGTAGATTTGGCATCTGGTGAGCCCACTTTCCAGTTCACAGAAGGTCATCCCCTCGCCATGTCCTCACATGGCAGAAAGAGTTGAGAGGGCTCTCTAGGGTGCCTTCTATAAGGCATTAATCCCATTCATGGGGGCTTTTCATTCATGATCTTGTCATTTCCCAAAGGCACCACCTCATAATACCATCACATTGGGGGTTAAAATTTCAACATCTGATTTGGTGGGAGCTGGGATACATAAACATGTGGTCCATGACAGTAGGATAAAAATACTGGGGCCCCAAATGCCCTCATGCCAGCTCGCTCATAAAGTGGAAGTTCTATATGGCAGAGGAAAGACAAGAGCACAGAGGCTAGCAGCCCTGCCCAGTACTGTGCTCATAAAGCTGTGCTATACTTCTGTCCCCAGCTCTGGAGAGGTGGCTTGAAGATTTTCCTACCTAGAGCACTGCAAAGCTCTACCCAAAGGAACTCACTTTATTTGAAACACAGCATGAGAAAGTTCACACCTAAGATATTTTCAAAAACAGTGGAGATTTGCGTAGAAAGTAATTAAGAGGAGACTGGTAACTCCATGAGAACAAGTGAAACTACACAGAGCACATACAAAATCAGGTAAAGAGACACCTAAGAAGAGATCCCCTAAGGTCATACACACTGCAAAAACACATAACAACCTTAAAAAAAACACCCCAGTCAAGGAGCCCAAATGACTGTGGAGCAATTTATGTCTAGGGCATTGTGGAAAACATAGAGCAATGAACTGTCAATCAGTGGAGGCTAACATCTGGATATGATACAACGAAGGCAGCTTTTGAGAGAAAAAGCTAAAGTCAAATAGAATCTTGCTAAAATCACTGTCATCCCAGGGTGACTGTGTGCATGCCCAAAGCTGCCCAAAGCTGCACTAAACTGTTGATATAGTCCTTGATACATAGACATCAAACATCAAATGTGTGTTACCCCAGAGGCTTCAAACTCTGGGGGAAATGGACTTCAGTAAAATGGTCCATTTAAGTCACAAAAAAAAATAATAAGCAAACAATAACGAAAACAAGACCTGAAGACGGGTGGATCGGTTTTCAATGTTCCTACATCCAGTTTTCCACAAAAAATTATGAGATAGGTAAAGAAACAGGAATGTGTGGCCCATACGTAGGAAAGATAACAGGCAAGAGAAATTGCCCATGATAACATCCCAGATGTCATATTTTTTAAAAATTTCAAAATAGCCATTATAAATATGTTCAAAAAACTACATAAAACCATACTTTAAAAAGTGATGAAAGGTATAATAATGTCTCATCAAATATAGAGAAAGAAATTAAACAAAGGAAACAAAAATTCTCATTGTTCCCATATATATGGATATAATATAAATATTATTGACATTATATTATAAATATATATAATACATCTCACTTCATAGTATTATGAGAATTAAACTTTAAAGCATTTTATATACATACAAAACTTTAAAGTTTCAGTCAACATGAATTAGTTATTAATATTATTGTCTTTGCATTTCCAAAACAGATAATTGGGTAAAAATTTTATTTGTGGCTTTGTGAGAGAGCCAGGCTGGTTCCCATGGACAAGTGCCAATGTGACATTAACTGGGGGCGTGACGACAGAAATAACAATAACATTATAATAATTAACATTTGATGTTTGATGTCTATGTGTCAAGGACTATATCAACAGTTTTGTATAAATTGGTTCTCTAATCTTCACAAACTTTCATGCAGTAGATTGTTTTTATATATTCTTTTTAATTCTAAGTCATAAGAAAGGAAACTTATGCCTTAGACTTATTAAAACGTAAACATATACCTGCATATTTCAAACTGTGTGCTCCTAAAATAAGTTAAACATTTCTCTATAATGAATCCTTCTATATTCTGCAACACAGATTCAAGGACCTAAAAAATAAATTTTTCATAAAGTAAAGCTAATCATACATTCACTAACTGAGAAAAACAATGAACTTTGGAGGAATTGTTAAATGACTTAGCTGTAAAAGGATAGGATTTATTGCTCTACAAAAGCTAATTCCTTAGTGGGGATTTGCTCAGTCTGTCTGCATCCCACAGGAAGATAAATAAAATCAAAGTGTCTGCCATTGTCCTCCAGTGCCAGTCAATGTCATTCAAAACCTTCTCATTACTGTGTCAAGGCAGAATCCACAGACTTGCATCACCCATTATACTGGAGCACTTTAGAGGAGAAGAAGAGGCAGGGTGTGTGGTTATAGAATCATAATTTGTCCCAGCCACTCTGATTGGAAGTCACCCATTTCCTGAACCACAAAACAAACATTAATACTTTGTGGGATATAGTTCTCAGTTCAGGTAAAGTATTTGCTTAGAATGGATTTCACTAACTTTAAAATCCTCTCAACTAAATAAAACAAAGCTTTTTAACTTTTGATTGTATTTAAATTGTCACATTGCCATCTTGTGGCTGCAGTTGGTAAAAGAGAAAACTGATAGTCACTGTGAGACCCTGAGGATTGCCCTCTGTGTGACGTCATCTCAACTGAGTGACTGAGTCATGTGATGTTAAAAATGTTCTGTTGCTATAACAGGAAGCTACAAGATCTGATACAGGCTGATAGAACTTTTATATTATATGGTGGTGTGATTGCTGGGTAGGAAAAGGCATCTTCTAAATTAAATATAAAATAAAAGTAGAAATTAAGTTGAAATCTGAAAAGGCCTTGGTACAAAGCATTATATTTTCTTTACCTCCAACATTTACAGAAATGCTGGAGCATTTAAAGAAATGTAAATGCTTCTCATGGCATAACAGATTTCTGGATATCCGATTCAGGTAGTTATGGATCGAGTTTAAAGTAGATAGAGGCCACTCCTAGTAAAGCAAATTTTTCCTGCTTGGCTGATTCCAAGAGCTCCACTAAGACCTGCCCATTTTGTTGCCTTAAATTCTTAACCCTATTTTATTACAAGTTATTATTTCAAAAAAATCTTCATCTGAAACATAAATGACATGTCCTAGTATGGGTGCATACTAACATACAATTATATTTGCCTGCGGAATCATTAATTCATCAAAATTTGTCAACCTAAGTCTTGGGATCTAATAAGAAAAATATGAGTTTTGTAAAGTGGAAGTAAGTTGCTTTTGAAGAATTTCCAGAGCAGCACAATTTTCAAGAAAAAGATAACGTAGCTGGGTGACAAAGGAAGCAGCTACTGCTAAATTGGCTGGAGAGGTGGAGGAGGAAGAAAGGGAAAACAAAATGCAGAGAAGGGCATTTAAAGAAAGCTATAAAATCTGGAAGACTGCACCTTAGTTTGAGACTACTTTGTAATCTATGACCCATAACTGTCTCTATGATACTCCATGGAAAAGACTGTCAGTCACAGAGGACAAGAGGCAGTTTCCAAGAAGCCACAAGGCTGAAGAGGCTCAAAGACCCTTAGCTTATTTAGCAGAGCTCCTCTGTAAGTGAGCTCTCCAAAAACACACAGATTAACCACTTCATGCATGCATTTATTTCCAAAATCCTGTTCATCACAGGAGATTTCTACTGACTAATAACCTCAAGGCAATGAACAGTTCTTGTCACTCTTGAACTTGCCCCAGCTAGACATCAAGCTATGAAAAAGATCTCAACTGTTTATTAGGTTTAAAGTGTCATTTTTAATTTCATTTAAATCCTTAAATTTCCATTAATCTTAAAAATGTTATGTTTTCTAGCTATGGGTCTCCCATTGACTCTAGATACATGAATTTTTATAAACAACAGAAATAGGTGTCTCTATCTTTAACTCAGGAAATGATTTCTACCTTCCGTATTTATTGCCTACTGTCAAAAGAAACATAGTCAAGACTATACTTGGGGGAACCTCACCATAGTTATATGCATGGATGCTCACTTTAGAAGTTAGGAGAGCTATCACTCACCTCAGATAACAGCCTACAGTTTGATCACTATAGTAAATGCCTGAACATGGTCAGCAGATCACTAGAAGCATTTAGAAATGAAATTACAAAATTGACCAGCACTTGAAGTAGAAGTAAACAATGAATTTATTTTAATAGAAATAGGCATACTACTCATCTCAAATATTGATCCTCAGAAGAACATTTGTGTTTTAGGTAATCCTTATAAAGACTAGTATCATTACAGGATTTCTGGCTTAAGGAAATTAAAAATAATCTGCAGAGAGGCAATATTCTAAGAAGCTGAGATACTAGCCTCAGCTTCAATTGCCACCTTTATCTGAGTGCGGAAGTTTGTCAAAGAAACAAACTCTGGAGAGTGAGACCACTGAGTCTTAGAATATTTACATTGCAAAATTTACAAAACACCAGCCTGAGTTAAACTTTAAAATTGCTGCATATTTCTGTTATTGTACGTCAGAGGCCCCAGCTTGAACCTACCTTGTGTTCTTTGCTGAGAATCAGAGTTGACCAGGCATGTCTGATATCTGCTGGAGGAGGCGCACAGGCAGGTAGTTTTGCTGGCTGAGCCAATCTTCATGAGGGGAAGTCTTATCCTAGTGCCAGTCTGGAATCTGAGCCAAGTGGTGAGTGTGGCTACAGGCAAACATAATTGAGGTATATTTATGACATGTTAGCTTTGGTTCTAGTCCTCAAGTGAGAAAATGTAAACTTGAGTCAGAAAAATCAACATTCTCTCTAGTACTTCTAAATACTTATGGCTCTGGAGAGTGTAGCACTTACCGCTCTGAGTTTCAGTTTTGCAAGTGTCAGACTCTGGGTTTTGACACTGATGGTGGCATTGTCACAGTGGGCATCAGCTGTAGTGACAGACACACACTCCTGACTTTTACAGCCAACAGCCATATTGGAGGGAGTTGGAGCATCAGAAGAATATGGCGGATGTTCATAGCTGAAGAGACTAGCCTTTTACCTTTTCTGCCCTCTTTTCCCCTTCTCGTGGATTGACATGAGCAGCATCATGAAAAGCAAAGCTTCTCACATACAGCAGCAGCCTTTAGCTAAGCTCAAGTCTAACGAGACCATTCCTCTGGCCTGGAATTTTACCTTTTTTCAAAGTCACGTCCTCTCCCCTCCCAGCTGCCCCATAAATTTGTATAGCAGTAAGAACACACTTTACTCACTTGAAGCCTTTGCCAACAGAGGAGTCAGGACTGCAAAGCGAAACTAGTCTTCTGTGTTTTAATCTTCCTTATGCATCAGTTTAATTGCAAATTTCATTCAGACTTCAGGACTTTTATTGTTGGTGATGTGTATTAATTTGAAAGCATGCAGCTTGATTTTGGGATAATCAGTTGAGCTCACAGTGCAGGCTCTGAAAAATTATGCGTTTGGTCTGACAGGGCAATCAATATTAAAAACATAATTGGTTAATGAATATAGAATATTTGAATAATATTCCTTTTTCAAATTACTTTCATGGGTTTTCTTCAATTAGTTTTGCTATTATCACAAATTTCTTTTCATTTTAACTGCCATCTACCAAAATAGGAAAGATACAGACACTAAGTTGAGTAAACCTTAGAAGAATAGGAGTATGTACATCTACAATTGCCCTGGACAGCAGTGAGCATGAGGCTGCTGGTGTTCTGGCTCTCTTTGCGTCCTTGTTAGTGATCACCAACACTCTTCAAGCCATAAGATCTTCAGCTTACAAATGGTATGTTGTTGAATTGTACTATTTTTTAACAATCAAATATGAGGCTCTGTACAATAGAAAAAAAAATTGGACCACACGCTTTCGTTGCTGTAATAATTATATTAGGTTTGACTTCAATTTTCCCATTTAATACTTTCTACTTCCATATTCCTTGACATTTTTTAAAAATTTTGTCTTTAATGTATTCATTATAACATATTTATGTTTGTTTTTACTATTATTTAAAAAGCAAACATCCTGGCTTTTTCTTACAAGGAATTATTTTAAAATACATAATTCATAAAAGATTAATCACAAATATCCTTAATAATTAATCTCAATATTTTAAAACACACAATTCACAAATATTCTCTGATTCAGAAAAATAGTTTTTTATTTATTTTTATTTAGAGTCACTATAAAAAATTAAACTGCTTTGTCATATAATACAACAGAGAGATATCACGAGAAATTCCATGTTGAATTCAGGGAACTGAATTTGAGATTGTGCGACTTGTCTTACTGTTGGTCTTTATCCTCAGAAAATAATTCCATTGCAATAAAAAAAAAAAGCATGAGCATTAGCATTGGAAAGAACCCTATCTTGTCTCCCTTTTTGTATTTATCACGGTTCTTGACGTGTAAGTTCATTTATTTAGTCATGATATTGGACATAGATCTATTGCTTCATCTTGATTCCACATTTATATTCTATTTCTTCCTCACAACAATGATTGCCATGCTCCTTTTACTTCTCTATTTCTATCTTGATTAGGCAGCTGTTGCTAAATTATCTTAATTCTCACATTCATCACACACAAAGGAAATCAAAAGTGCTTTGAACTTTATTTCAAACAGTTTATACCATTTTTAGAATTACGTTTTAGATGTCTACCTTTTCCAAAGTGCAAATACTCTTTCTTTCTCCCCCAAAATTCATGTTTTAAATGTATCATTGTAGGACTTCAGCTACAGAGAACTAAATCGTATCAGACATATATTCTAATGAAAACAAATAGAAAATATTGATAAAATATTTTTCCCTGTTTTTTTTCTTTTTTCTTTTTAATTATTCTGGGTACATAATAGTTCTATATCTTTATAGGATACGTGTAATGTTTTGATACAGGCATGCAATGTGAATTAGTCAAATTAGGATAATTGGGGTATCCATTATCTCAGGTATTTATTATTTCTTTGTGTTAGGAACATTCCAATTCCACTTGTTTAGTTATTTTAAAATACACCCTAACTTACTGTTGATTAGAGTCCCTTTGTTGTGTTATCAAATATTGCTCGTTCTTTTTTCTTTTTTCTTTCTTACTATGCTGCCAGGAGTACCGTGTCGAGAGAAATAATAGTTCATTCTATCCAAATATGTAACTGTATTTTGTACCCATTAACCATCCCCACTTTATTCCCCCTTACTGCTACCATTCCCAGGCTCTGGTAACTGTCATTCTCCCCTCTGTATCCAGGAAATCAATTGTTTTTAATATTTAGCTCCCACATATGAGTGAGAACATGCAAGATTTGTCATCCTGTGTTTGGCTTATTTCACTTAACATAATGTTCTCCAGTTCCATCTATGTTGTTGCAAATGACAGGGTTTCATTTTTTGTGGCAATATAATATTCCATTATGTATATGTACCAAAATTTCTTTATCCACTCCTCCATTGATGAACACTTAGGTTGATTTCAAGGCTTGGTTTTGACAATGTGAATAGTGCTGAAGATAATCATGGGAGTGCAGATATCTTTTAAATATACTGATTTCCCCTTCTTTGGATTTATACCTAGCAATGGGATTGCTGGATCATATGGCAGTTCTATTTTCAGATTTTTGAAGAACCTCCATACTGTTCTCCATAGTGATTATGCTAATTTACATTCCCACAAACAGCATACGAGAGTTCCTCTTTCACCATATCCTTGCCAGCATTCATTATTTCCTGTCTTTTGATAAAAGCCATTTCAATTGGAGTGAGATAATATCTCATTATAGCTTTGATTTGCATTTCTCTGATGACTAATGATGTTGAGCATTTTTTAATATACTCGTTGGCCATTTGTATGTCTTCTTTTGAGAAATGTCTATTCAGATCTTCTGCCCATTTTTTAATTGGATTATTTGATTTTTTCTTATTGAGGTGTTAGAGCTTCTTATATATTCGAGTTATTAGTCACTTGTCAGATGGGTAGTTTGCAAATATTTTCTCCCATTCTGTGGGTTGTCTCTTCACTTTGTTCATTGTTTCCTTTGCCATGCAGAAGCATTTTAGATTGATGTGATCTCATTTGTCCAATGTTGCTTTGGTCGCCTGTGCTTTAGGGATATTACTTGAAAGACGTCCTTGTCTAGACCAATGTCCTAAAGTGTTTTGCCAATGTTTTATTTTAGTATTTTCGTAGTTTCAAGTCTTAGATCTAAGTCTTTAATACATTTTGATTTGATTTTTTTTTATGGTGAGAGATAAGGTTCTAGTTTCATGCTTCTGCATATGGATATCCAGTTTTACCAGCATAGTGTTTTTGAAGAGACTTTCCTTTCCCCACTATAGATTCTTGGCACTTTTGTTAAAGATAAATACACTACAGATGTGTGGATTTATTTCTGCGTTCTCTATTCAGTTCCATTGGTCTAAATGTCTGTTTTTATGCCATACTGTTTAGGTTACTATACAACTCCATAGTATAATTTGAAGTCAAGTAATATGATTCCTCCAGTTTTGTTCTTTTTGTTCAGGATGGCTTTGGCTATTTTGAGTCTTTTGTAGTTCCATATAAATTGTAAGGTTATTTTTTTTATTTCTGTGATGAATGTCATTGGTATTTTGATGGGGATTGCATTGAATCTGTAGATTGCTTTGAGTGCATGGACATTTTAACAATTTTGTTTCTTCCAATTGATGAGTTAGAAAATCTTTTCATCTTTTTGTGCCTTCTTCAATTTTTTTCATAAAGTTTTATAGTTTTCATTATAGAGATCTTTCACTTCTTTGGTTAAGTTTATTTCTAAGTATTTTAGTTTATTTGTAGCCATTGTAAATGGGATTAAATTCTTGGGTTGTTTTTTTTTTCAAATTGTTTACTGTTGGTATACAGTAATGGTACTGATATTCGTAGACTGATTTTGTATCCTGTGATCTTACTGAAATTGTTTTTGACTTCTAATTTATTTATTTATTTATTTATTTTTGGTGGAATCTTTAGGTTTCACTAGATTAAGATCATAGAGTTTGTAAACAAGGATAATTTGACTTCTTCCTTTCCAATATGGATGCCCTTTATTTCTTTCTCTTGTCTGATCACTCCAGCTAAAACTTCCAGTACTATATTGAATAACACGAGTGAAAGTGAGAGTCCTTGTCTTGCTCCAGATCTCAAAAGAAAGGACTTCTGTTTTTCCCATTCAATGTGATACTTGCTGTGGGTCTGTCATATATGCCTTTTATTGTGTTCAGGTAAGTTCCTTCTATATCCAGTTTTTTGAGACGTTTTTAGTTTTGAAGAAATGTTGAAATTTATTGAATGCTTTATCAACATCAATTAAAATGATGATATGGTTTTAGTCTTTCATTTTGTTGACATGATGTATCACATTGATTGATTTGTGTATGTTGAAACATTTTTGCATCTCTGAGATGAATCCCACTTGATCATGATGAATAACTTTTTAATGTGGTGTTCAATTTGGCTTACTAATATTTTCTTGAGGTTTTTTTGCATCTATGTTCATCAGACATATTGGTGTATAGTTTCTTTTTTTGTTGTGTCTTTTTCTGGTTTTGGTATCAGGGTGATACAGGCCTCATAGAATGATTTTGGTCATTTTGTGGTCCTCCCATTCTTTCTAACTTACTTCCTGCCTTCCTTTACTAAGTAATTTTTTCTGGTAGTATGCTTTCATTTCTTGCTTTTTATTTTTTCTGTATCTACTGTAGGTTTTTTGATCTGAGGTTACTATGGGGCTTGCAAAAAACATTTTAAAACCAATTATTTTAATCATATGACAACTCTACCTATAAATAAACAAGCAAAGAAAAATTTAACAGAAATTCTACATTTTAACTCCATTCCCCCCCAATACCAGCTTTCTAACTCTTTGGTTGTTTCCAATCATATCTTTTTGTATTATATATCTTTCAAAAAGTTGTTGTAGTTATTTTTCATAATTTTGCATTTTAGGCTTCCAACTCAAGACATAAATAGTTTATGTACCACAATTACAGCAATATAATATTCTGTATTTGTGTAGTTACTATTACCAGTGAGTTTTATACTATTAACAGTGATTTTTTATTGCTCATTAACATCCTTTTCTTTTAGATTAAAGAACTTTTAGCTTTTCTTGTAGGACAGGTCTTGTGTTGATGAAATACCTCAGCTTTTGTTTGTCTGGAAAAGTCTTTATTTTTCCTTCATGCTTGAAGGATATTTTTTCAGGATGTAATATTATAGGGTTAAGGTTTTTTCCTTCAGCACTTTGAATATGTCATGCCACTCTCTCCTGGACTGTAAGATTCAAATAGGCTGTCTTCAAGCTCACTAATTCTGTATTTTGTTTGGTCAATTGTGTTGTTGAGAGGCTCTGATGCATTTCTCAGTTTGTAAATAGGATTCTTAAGCTCTAGAATTTCTGTTTGATTTTTTTTATTATTTCATTCATGCCCACTATCACCATTTCTATTCAACATAGAACTGGAAGGCCTAGCCAGAGAAATCAAGCAAAAGAAAGAAATAAAGGGCATACAAACTGAAAAAGAGGAATTCAAATTACTTTGCTGAAATTGTATAGATCCCACTTGGATTAGTCTTTTAGGGGTACTGTAACAAAATACCATAGATTGGGTAGCTTAAACAACAGAAATTTAATTGTCACAGTTCTGGAGGCTGGAAGTTCAAGATCAAGGTTTCGGCAGGTTGGTTTCCACTGAGGCCTCTCTTCTTGGCTTGCAATGGCCATCTTATTATTGTGTCCTCACCGGGCTTTTTCTCTGTCATGCACATCCCTCGTGTCTCACTCTCTTCTTACAAAAACATTAGTCATATTAAATTAGGGCTCCATCCTTATGACCTCTTTTAACCTTAATTATCTCTTCAAAGGCTCTATCTCCAAATGTAATCATTGGTGACTATAGTTTCAATATATGAATTTTAGTGTGGGGAGGAAAGAGTTTAGTCCAAAACATTATCCACACTGATTTTAAGACCTCTTTGCCAAATATGGAGGTGAGAAAACACAATGCATACTAATGAGCCTTGATTCAGCTAAAAGAATACAACAATTAGGAAATAACAATCCATTAATCTACCTTTCCAAGAATATAATTAGAAGTTTCAGTGACACCAGCAGTTAAAGTTTTAAAAAGATCACAAAATATGGCCCTATAAACTGAAAAAAAAAGAGAGAGAGATAGAGAAAGGACAGATAGCAGCACATATATCCTTATACTCTCCTTTAGGCTTTGGCAGAGATTGGGATCAGGAGTAGTATATTGGGTAGCTTGAAAAAAAAATATCAAGGATGGAAGTGCTTGGGAATCTGAATATCTGGAAAGAAGTCCCACTGTAGGCTGACTCACACCATCTTGCAGGCAGCCATGGTAAGATAAGGTAAATCACATCAAATCAACAAATGTGGGTTAAGCATACACCATATGCTTAGATCTGTGCTTAACATTTTAAAGAATATATGGAAGATAAAGCATTCTCCCTGATTTCAATGAATGCACAATCATTTTCAGGGGAAAGAAGCTATTGCCATCAGACAACAGTACAACAGTGGGCACAGATGGTCACATTTAGGAGCCTTCTAATCAGTCATAGAGAAATATTACCTATGTTTTTGTTGCAGAGTGTTGTGATACAAACCTTGTTTTAAGATTAAGTTTGATATTCTTAAAGGAATGCCCTGCCAAAAATCTTATTGCAATATGTTTCCAAGTATATTTGTACTTGGAAATGAATAATTCATGTCATTTTATGTCGATAAATCCAAATGCCACATGGATTCCCAGTCTCCCTTCTGTGAGACAGCATATTTATATTTATGGAAACTGAGTTCACATTAACCACCAACTAAGTGTGTGTCTACTATCTTTCTAAAAAATCCGTTGATTAGTGGAAATGACATCAATTAAATGATGCCCAATTTCAACCATTTGGATGGTTTTGTTGATTTTATAATTGATTTAATTGAGAGGGATAACTGATTTTATGTCATCCTATTTCTGCATGGCCTTAGGCAAAGAATTCAGATCTGAAGGCCACTTCTTCCTCTTTCATTCATGGTTTTAAAGCTGAGTATAAAATGTACTTGGTGCTTTCCTCTTCATAGCTAAAAGATGTATAGGCTGAAGGGGTTGTGTCCAGGGCACAATTCACTGTACATTATAAAACACTTATAAGATAATAACCATTTTCAATTATATCCAGTCAGGCAGCAATACTCAAAAGTGATTTTAGTAAAATCTCATTCTATTCGTCCAAATAAGCTGTGGTTTTTAATCTAAAGACATGTTTTTCAAAATGTGGTCACAATTTTCCATGCACCTATAAGTTTTTGCCAAAGCCCAGAGCTCTGAGGCAGGTCTGTTACTTGAATTTGCTAACAATTCATACTGTTTCCTTCCCTGTCATTTTTTCTTTGCTGCCACAGAGATTCTTATTTAGTCTGACTCATCCTCCACCGTTGCTTTATTTTCTCCAATTTCTCCACCTCTCTGTTTCATTTATTGGTGTCATTTTACTTTCATTTCTCTCTCTCTCCCCTCCTTCTTGCCCTTCTTTCTTCTTCCTGTTCTTCTTCATACACAGTCACAAGAATTTTTTTCTGCCCTCTTGCTGGAGCCAGCCTTTAAGAAGAATTTCATTCCACCTATACAATGTGATCTCAGGGACAAGTGGAAGCTACTCATGAACAAATAATGGCACTCCAGCAGTGGCAGCAATCCCACTATCCAGGTGATGTATGGTGGACAGGTGACCCAAGTCGGGCCAATAATAGCACCTCATTCTTCAGTCCACGTGTATTTGCCAAACATTGGGAAAGGTATAGATAAGGTTAAATGAATTTTTTCGTGGTAAATTGTCTGTCGCTATTGATGAAAAAGACCTACTTGCCTCTCAGGATATATTCTAAAAGGACATGACTTCAGCGATGCTCAGGGCCACACCGCTGATCCAGAGAGTAAGCCTGAGGGAGGGAAGCTGTATGAGGAAAGAAGTGATAACGTTCAAAGAGAAGATCACGGTTGCATAATTTCCTAATTCAAGTCTATGAGGACAACAGGGCCTCCCTGCTTTCATCATTCATTTCTTCAAGTCTCCTTCAAATTTTTTCAATAAATATTTTTGTTCATTTTTAATTATTTTATGTATTTGTTAGAGTTTAAACCATGTTTCAGTTACTTGCAATTGAATAATTCCTATTAACATGACTATATTCTTCAGTCCCACTCCTTGCCAAGGCTTTCTGATTTTACATGTTCCTTTTTTAAATTGCAATGGTATAAGGAAGAGCTCCCACACATTTCTGGTAGAGATGCCTTTGGACACTACATGCATAGAAAATAATTTGTCAACATTCATCAGAATGTAAAATGTACTAAATCATTGACCTGGCATTCTACTTCTAGTAATTCATCTACATATATACTCACCATGTGATGGAATAACTTATGTATGAGTATAATATTTTGCTATTGTTAGTATAAGTAATACTGACATTTATAACAGCAAAATATTAAAAATAAACTAAACAGAAATATTTATCCAGAGTAGATTTTCTAACCTATGGTATGTCATGTGCAAAATATAATACAATATTAAAAAGAATGAAACAAGCATATTTGAAATAATATGGAACAATATCTAAGATAATAGGAATAAATTTAACCAAGGAGATGAAAGACCTATCCAACTGAAAACTATAAAACATTGATGAAAGAAATTGAAGAAGACAGAAATAAATGGAAAAATAGTTCATGTTAGTGAACTGGAAGAATTAATATTGTTAAAATTTTTATAGTACTTAAAGTGATCAACAAATTAGTTCAATCTCTATCAAAATCCCAGTGATATTTTTATCAGAAATAGAAATATAATTCTAAAATTCATATGGAACCACAAAAGACCCTGGATAGACTAAGCTTAATCTTGTAGAAGAAGAACAAAGTTGGAGTTATCACACTACCTGATTTCAAAATGTCATACAAAGCTGCAGTAATAAAAACAGTGTGGGAACTTCCAGATAGCTGAGAATGTGAAGGTTCCTGGAGGGTGGCACAGCGTGGGAGGCCATGGAAGCTCCAAACTCCTTCCACCAGACCTTACCCTATGCGTCTCCTCATCTGTATACTTTGTATTATCCTTTGTAATAAGCTGGTAACTGTAAGTAGGTGTTTTCCTGGGTTCTGTGAGCCACTCCAGCAAATTACTTGAACCCAAAGAGGGGGTTGTGCGAATCCCAACTTCCAGAGGCTCAGACATGACTCTTGTCTTGAGCAGAGGCAATTTTGGGGACTGAGCCCTCACCCTATGGGATGTGACATTATGTCCAGGTAGATAGTGTCAGACTTAAATTAGAGGACACCCAGCTGGTGTTCACTTGCTGTTTGGTGTGTGGACAAAAACCCCATATTTGATCACAGAAGGCTTCTGCTATGATGATTGTTGTGGTGTAAGACAGGAGAAAAACATGATTTAAGAGTTTTTCCAAAGGCAGATGGTGTCAGAGGAACGGAATTTCTAGAACAGCCCTGACTCAGGGAAACATGGTTTGGGAAGAGAAAGAAAAAAAGAGTAAGGGATGAGGAATCTTTGATATGTATGTGGCCTTGTGTTTACCCATAATATGGAGCTGCAGCTGCTGCACTCAGTTACTAAAGGTGAAAGTTACCAGTGGAACTTGGTGATAGATCCAACTCTTGGGGTGTTGGTTCACTTAAGTGCACATACAGTAGTAACATTCATCAGGTGTCGGGCAGATGGGAAGGGGAGGAAGGGTGGATGGAAAGAGGAGGAAGGGATGGGTATATTCACATATCTAATGGGTGTGGTGCACACCGTCTGGGAGATGGACACAACTGAAGCTCTGACTCGCATGGGACAAAGGCAATATGTGAAACCTAAACATTTGTACCCCCATAATATGCTGAAATAAAAAATAAAATAAAAATTTAAAAAAAGAATAAATACAAAGTAATAATAAAAAAGCAAAATATTTAATCCCTTGGTTACTGTTATCTGTAATAGCTAAAATGAAATTAAAAGAGAATGCTGGGTTCGATCTTGATGCTACACCAAACTTAGATTTCAGTGAGTCCAGCTCCAGCCCCTAGCCTCAGAGTCACCACCCAAGGGCAAAATGATGCAGGGACAACAGAAAATACCTCTAAGACCTTTGGTTATCAAGAAGATAGGCAATGTGAGGGAAAGGCAAAACCAAGTAATTACTGAAACCAGAGGATCTATTGTGAAGGAAATGTTTCATTTTGTAGATTGATATTGCCAGCTTCCTGAGTAACCTTTACTAAACTGGATTAGGAGAGTATCTAATTTAGGGGCAGTATCCTTGGTTTTAAATCTTCAAGGTAGAAGAGCATGTTTGGGTTGATGCAAGACACATAGCTCACTATTGAACAGTCATAAATGGATATATATGATCCAGATACATAGGTTATTCCTGAGGAACCAGCCAGCCTGGTAGACTGGATAAAAGCCACTGTGAGGTTTGATTACCTTGAGAAAGAAGACTGTCCTACTACTCCTATAAATGTCAAGTGAAGCACCCAAGAAGAAGCAGCTGATATGCTTCATCGGTAAGCCATGTTGGACTGGTTTTACGATGACCAGGATATTCACCCATTAAATATGCCTGTTATCCAGGTTGTGGTAAATGCAGTGTTTAAGCGGGGCCCTTCTGCATGGATGCCCCACGTGACATTACTCCTACAAAATCAAAGGACAGTCAGAGAAGCCTTACTGAATTTACTATCTCAGCTTCCCCTCAAGGATTTTATAGATACTAACAAAAACACTAGGTTAATTAACAAGACAATGGTGAAGGGTACAGGAAAGAGTCAAAGGACCCATCCCAGGAAGGTGGAAATTTTTAAATGGTTATTAAGACATAGACAAATAAAGAAAACATTGATGGGAGGAAACTAAGAGGGAAAAGAAAGGAGAAAGTCATGGGGCTCATCCCAGCAGGGTGGAATTTTTTAGATGGTTATAAGAAATGGAATGAGTAACATGGAAATTGATAGGATTAAAACAAAGATCTTAATATAACACTATAGAAGGTTGAGTGGACCAAAGGGAATCCCTGCTGGTCTTCCAACATTAAAGCCCCCAAATTGGCTTGCTGTATTTCCAGAGTTTGGATGAATTTAAAAAGCCAGAAGGTCAGCCAGGCATGATGACTCACACCTATAATCCCAGCATTTTGGGAGGCCAAGGTAAGAGGATCACTTGAAGCCAGGAGTTTAAAACCAGCCTGGGCAATATTGCAAAACCCAGTCTCTACAAAAAATTAAAAAAAAAAAAAATTAGCCAGGTGTGTTGGCATGTGCCTGTAGTTTCAGCTACTTGGGAGGCTGAGGCAGCAGGATTGCCTGAGTCTAGGAGTTTAAGGCTGCAGTAAGCTATGATGGCACCATTATACTCCTGTCAGGGTGATAGAGCAAGATCCCATCTTTAAAAAATAATAATAAATTAATTTTTTAAAAAAAGCCAGAAAGTGAAAATTTCAATAAGAAGCCCCACCTGGAATTGCCTGGGGAAATGGTTAAACTGGTTAATCAAGATAAAGATTGACAAAAAGACCAGAGTCCCTTGGCCCAACCCCTGGCTGGGTACCCAAAGCCTTTTGGACAAGAGAGGATAAATTGATCTGGGGGTGGAGAAAAGAAGTTCCTGGGACTAGAACATAAAAATGTAAGAGTTAATAGGATTATGGAAAATGGTTTAAACATGCTTTTTGTGAAGTGGCTATGTCTCTTTTATCTGATTGTATTATTGGAATGGACATTGTAACTGACTGGGAAATGCTCTCCCTACCTATTACTGTAAAACAGAAGGCATGTAAATCTGCCCTCTAAGCAATATTACTTGGACATGCTAAATGGGAACCAGCAAGATTGCCCAAGCCCACAGAGTGTACAGTAGGAGCTGGAGTGCTGATGGGGACAAATTCTCCATTTGATAGCTCTCTGTGAAGTGTTTACTGAGGCTTATGACAAAAGCCTGCAAACACCTCCCAGCAATGACTACTAGGACTGTGGACTAGAAAATTTCCATTTGAGAGGCATTTACTTCCTTGTTATGGAACATTAGCTGAAGCTACCCCTATGATTGAAGGACATAAAATGACCTTGGTGCCTGAAAAATCCATCCTGTCCTGGGTAATGTCAGAGAAATGTTTTAATGGGGATGGCAGTGCCCAGAAGAGTTCCAAAATAAAATGGAAATGATTTATACAGGATCACGCTACCTAGAGAATGCAAGGAGGAGACACTTATGAACAGGGAGCCTCTTTTCCCTTGGAACTGTATGAGGAGCTGCTGGATTCTACAGTGCCCTATTAATAGCTCCCAACTGACCAACCAAGTGCTGCTGGGTTTGTAGATGGCAATTCCAACATGAATGGGCACCATCCTGTTTAGAAGGCTGCTACTTTGATTAAAGAAGGTATAAACAAATCAGCTTGGTGGGATGAATCGCATGCTGTTTCCCTAAACAGTAATGGAAGAATTGAACAATGATAGAAGTCCCTGTGTTTGGGTTTTTACTGACCCATCCATGGGCAATGACCAATGGCCTGGCCGTGCAGTCAGGCAAGAGGGCAATGGAAACCTGGCCTGTTAAAAGGATGCCTATATGGAGCATGGCCCTGTGGATATTTGAGGAGTGTATTAAAGTAAGACAAGTCAATGCCCATCAGAAGAACTCCCTTCTGGTTCAGAAGGTGGCTGGAATCAATAAGGAGACAACCTTGTGTGCTCCCTGGGTCCATGAAATGAGTGGATATGGGGGTACCATAGCAATGCAGAGATGGGCTGAATCTAGACATGCTCCTTTTGTACCCTCTCAGGAACATAATGCCAATAAGAACTGTTCTATTTGTCAGCAAGAGAGACAGAGACTGCCTATGGCTATAGGGCAGAGTCCCTGCTGAGAAGGTCCTGAACATAGCTGGCAAGTGAGACTGATGCTGGTAGCTCTTGGGGGCTGCAAGTGGGTCTTGACAGGAATAGATACCACCTCTGGAGTGGGTTTTGCTTACCCAGTAGAAGATGCAAATGCCGAGTACACACACACACACACACAAAAAAAAACAAAAAACAAAAACAAAAACAAAAAAAACAGAAGATATTGCATAGATTTGAATGGTTGACCATAATTTCTTCAAACAAAGGAACATGCTGTACAGCCATAGTGTCCAAAAATGGACAGAGAGATATCCTTCTCAGAGTAGTTTGATAGAGAAGTGGAACAGGCAATTAAAACATTGGTTGCCTAAAATAGGGAGAGATGAAAGCATGCAGGGCTGGCTTATATATCTTCATGAGTGTGTTCTCATACTCAATATGAGTGGGGCTAAAGGAGTGTCCCCACTAGATTTTTCTCTGTTTTTCTGGCTGATCTGGGGATGAGAGGGGGGAGAGGATGCTGGTATAACTATGTAGTTCTTGCCAAGGGAGAAATACACTGATATAATGACTATATTTTTTTCTTTCTTCCCCAAATCACCTGTAAAAGAATTTTTTTCTCCCCTACCTCATGCAGTAGTCCTAGGGATGGGTTGTGCCTTCACTTCATCAGTTAAAATTGAAGTTAACAGTGAATGCAGCTATATTGCATGGTGGTAAAAGTGGCTCACTAGTTGGGAACCAATGTAACCCTACCCTATTCGAATGGGAATGGATTGAGGGGGAGGCACTTGCTAGACCAGTATTGCTACCAGCAATACAGACCAGCGCAGTGGCTGAACCTAATGTCCCTTCCAAAGGTGGAAAAGTTTGGGTTAAAATATAAATAAAAAAATGGAGAAAGGGAGGAATAATAGCTGAGGATAAAGAAATGGGTTATATATTGAGGGAAATCCAATATTATTTTTATACCTCAAAAGAGACTCAGCAAAAGATGACATTGTCTCTTAGCTCAATTATACCAGATGCCTGAAAGGGTGAAGCTATGTATTTTCCAAGACCACCCCTGCTTTTAGAACCTGACAAAATTGAATGGAAGCCTGAAAACCTGAGCGATCTCATCCTGGGATATATTCAGATAATGTGATGAACTGGATAATTATTAATGATTGTGTATATTCTTTTGATATAAAGGCTCTATGTTAAAAAACCAGAAAGTGCTCTGCTATACTACAATATATATATATATTTTTTTTTTCATCCATACTTCCTATCTCATAACTCCCACAGGCCCTTGTTATGGTTGTTTGTTATAATGCTAGATGTAGGCCTCAGGAGCAGGTCTCAAGAAATAGAATCTCTCTGACCTTCACTTGCCTCAAGGCAGGATTCTGTTCTTTCCTTACCTTTTTAAATCCTAAGACCCTCATTCCAGAGAGGATCCTGCCCCATACCCTGAAGGCTAATCACATTTTCACAAGATTGTCCACAAAAACCCATGAAGACTGGGTTCTGAAAGCTTCTAGACAGCTGAACACATGGAGTTTTCTGGAGGGTGGCACCCTGGGAGAGCATGGAACCTAATGCATGGAACCTAATGGAGTATGGAAGCTCCATTCCCCTTCCCCATACTATGCCCTGCTCATCTCTTCATCTGTATCCTTTGTAATATTCTTTAATATCAACCAATAAACCTAATAAAATAAAATAAAAACAGCATGGTATTGGCATAAAAACAGGTATGTAAACAAATGAATCAGAATAGAGAGCTCAAAAATAAAACATCACATATATGATCAAATGATCTTCAAAAGTGTGCCAAAAATGCAAAATGCAGAAAGAATAGCCTCTTCAATACATGGTGCTGGAAAAATTAGATATCCACTAGCAAAGGAATGACATTGGACCCTTATCTCACACCATACACAAAAATCAACTCAAAATGGACTGAATACTTAAATGTAAAACCTGAAAACATAAAACTCCTAAGAAGAAAAGATAGGGGAAATCTTCTTTACATTGTTCTTAGCACTGATTTTTTAGATATAACACCAAAGCACAGGCAACAAAAGCAAAAATAGACAGGTATTGCCCGAAGTAAATCACTGAGGCAAAAATCTCAATCAGTGGAGATTTACGAAGTCAAAGTTGAGGATGCACGCAGGAAAAACAGGGACCACAGACAGACCCGTGACTGCTTTTCTGAAGGGGAATTTGGAAGCTTCAGCATTTAAAAGCATATGGACAGAAAAAAGGAAAAAAAAAAGAGATGTGTCCTGTTTTGAGGCAAAATGGTTACATTCGTGTGAGGCCCAGGAAATCTGCATTTTACATAAGGTAAATGTTAGACTAGATAAGAGAAGTGAAGGAAGCATCTATTATGGAGCTGTTCCTGGGTACATGGAATAATGTTTGAAAGTGTTTTGTCTCCTGTTCAGCACCTATAAAGATAAACTTGTAATTGATTATTTGTGTGGGATCAGACAGATTTAGGAGCTAGACATAGCTTGTAGACCTAAGTTATAATTTGCATGTCTTTGCTCATGGGAGGATAGCAAGGAATTCTCTTAATGAATGATCTGCAGGCCAGTTCTTCACAGGCACCTGAGGCCTTTATTTTCCCTTTTGCATAAGGAGTTGTGTGTTGTGGGGGAGGTCCTAAGATTTTGATTTTCTTTTTACATAGGATTGCATCAAATTAAGAAACTTCTGCACAGCCAAGGGAACAATAAAAAAAAAAAAAGGCAACCTATAGAATGGGAGAAAAAAATTACACACCATATATCTGATAAGGAGTTAATACCAAAATATATAAGGAACACATACAACCTAATGGCAAAAAACACAAATAACCCAATTTAATAATAGGCAAAGGACCTATGGAGACATAGAAATTTCTCCAAAGAAGACAAACAAATGGCCACAGGCATGCTGAAATTAAAAAAATTTAATTTAATTTTTAAAAATTTTTTAAAAATTTAATTTAATTTTTAAAAATTTTTAAAAAATTAAAAAAATGTGCAGTATCATTAATCATCAGGAAAATGCACATCAAAACCACAATGAGATCTCACCCCATCCCTCTTAGATGGCTATTATCAAAAGGACAAAAGATAACAAATATTCACAGAGATATGGAGAAAAGGGACCTTTGTACAATGTTGCTGGGAATGTAAATCAGTATAGCCATTATGAAAAATGATATGGCAATTCCTCAAAAAAGTAAAACATAGAAGTATCATGTGATTTAGCAATCCTGGTTCATAGATGGTGTCTTCTTGCTATGTCCTCACTAGTGGAAGGGGCTAACCAGCTCTCTGTGGTCTCTTTTATAGTGGCATGACCTATCACCTCACAAAGGCCCCACCTCCTGATACTATCATCTTGGGGATTAGGATTTTAACATATGAATTTTAAAGGGTCACAAAAATGTAGACCATAGGACAGACACCCACTTTGCAATAGAAGCAATCAATGAGATAGAAGTGAAAAATGAGTAGGGTTTCTGGGAAATATTTTGACCTTTGCCCTTACTCTTCTCTATAGATTAGAAAGAGGATGCAGTAACTTCAACAGCTGGGACTGCAATGCAAGTTTAAGATGAAAGTCATGCGCTGAAGATGGTAGAACAGGAAGATGGAAGTAGTCAAGGGTCCTGATGATCACGGCACCACCACGGTAGTACTTGACTGCCCACCTCCAATTTCTTGTGAATTAAGAAATAAGTAAACCTCTCTTGTTTAAGTGGATTACTGCTTCAGACAGCTGAATGCCATTCCTAACCACTAAGGATGGAGTTCCAAGGAAGTTGGAGAAGGAAAAACACGGAGCAGCAGGTAAGTTAGGATGAGATGTTAGAGAAAGGACATAAACTGCCAAAATTGGTCCTGAAACAATCACTCAGGTAAGATAGTAACAATTTGTAAATGTTTAAGACTAGCAAACAATGTTATCATAGGTTTTGTGGAATTTTTTTCTGAATTTAACCTTTTTTTTCTATTTAACATTTAATCCTTCTTGAGTTTTGTCTCAGTTGAAATGTAATATAGGAATGTGAGTCATGACACCCCTCATAATCTTCAGCAAGGCTTTGACCTTGCAGTCTGGACAAGAATAAACTGAGACTCTGAAAAACTGCAAAAGGAAACATGAGAGGGTCTATATGAGGTAAAGGATTAAAAATACAAATTATGAGGACCCACAATAAAATAACTAAAGAAAAAAAATCACTCAGGAAAAACTAACACTGTTTATTTTTATTTTATGGATGATTTAAAGATTGACAGCCTTTCATGATCTTTACCACTATGTTAAACTCTAAATAGCAAAATTTGAATTTACCAAATAAGCTTTATATTTTTCTAAAAGCATTTTTACTTTCTAAAATAAATTGTTATTAGATTACTTTAATAGTAAATTGTCTTCTCTGTTGAATAATGTAAAATAAAATATTAATTTTTAAATAAGTATTTAGTGGAACTATTGAGTACAGCATATCACTACACAAAGGATGATTATAAAGTTTTTAATGGGAAATAAATATTAAGATATGAGGTCAAGGATTCCATTTTTTCTTATAGTAGAGATGGTGATGACCACTGAGATTAACTATTTCAATAATTAATCTTTATTAATTAATCTGTAATACATGAATCACATGTATTAATCTTTAGTTTTTAAAGCCAAATATATCGTTGTTTTTCCCAATGTTAGAGATACTATTGTGTTACCTGGAATTCAATTTTTATCACATACTTTGTTTTTGATTGTTAGTTTTGTTTCTTTCACAGCTGCTTATCTCTTACTTTTTAATTTTAGAAGATCAAGGAGAAATATATGAGGAGCAAAGTAGTTTTAAATGAGACTCATCATTTAAGATTACAGGAAGAAATAAAGTCGAGAATGTCAGAGTTCCTGGCTCAGTGCTCTCAGAGCAGGTCCTGTAACTGGCAGGATTGAGAGTAGTCCGGACGTTTTAAGAAGCTCTCCTGCATTGATTTATCCACCACTGCCTGAAGCCAGACGTCAGAATGATTCACCTCAGCCATCCAAAATCTCATCAGAGGTCTAGTACGAGAAGCCTTATGTTTCTAATTATCCTGACTTGTTTCCAGTGGAGACAAACCTTTCAGGGAAAATTGGAATCTATGAGAGTATGAACATGTAAATAGACTGAATTAGAACCATTTTTGTCACTGAAAATATCAGAAATTTTCATGAAATGCAAGTATTACGCAATGGGTGTAGTTGTCTAATGTTATAAAAATCCTTACAGTGGGAAACTTATCCTGAAGAAGTAGAAATTAATTAATTAATTAATTAATTAATTTAATGTGTTGCTCATTTATTAATAATTTAAATGTATGAAATAATGCAAATAGATGAGAATTTATTAATTAAATTTATGGATCAATTGCCCATATTTTATATATTAATACATTTTAGGGTGATGCTCCACATTGTACTTTACTTGGCATATTTAAATCCAGAGCCTGTGTCTTCCCAAATGCAATATAATATGAAGTATTATGTCTTCCCCTCAACTCTACTACTTAAATCACTCAGAAAACTGAAAGTTATCACTGTATGGAATTTTTACCTGATGTCCTAGTAGGGTGTTTGGAATACCCCAAGTTTTCCAATGTTAAATTGTTCAAGTCATAAAAACAATCCTACATCCTGAATCTTCATGCATACAACATCAGAAGTTAATAAATATCATCACAAATGATGCTGTCTCCTCTGAGTTTTTTTCTACTTTCACCTCATTCTTAATCTGTTCTTCAGTTAGCAGGATTACTTGAAGTTCTTGAAAATACTCATCTTTTTCAGATCATCACAATATCATCCATGCTCTTCTTTTAGCTGAGAGAATGACTTTCTTTGGCTTGTCTTCTTGATGGCACCATTTTCTTCCAGAAAGGGAGGGGGACTGTAGGGAGAGGGAAGGGAGGGAGGAAGGAAGGTAGAGACATTAATACACAATGGAAAATAGGACCCACCAGCTTTTAGTCCAAATGTAAGTTTTTCCAACCTTTATCTCTACTCCTTTTCATTATCAGGACTTTAGACACCAATAGTCTCAACCATATGAAGTTGGCTCCTGGAGTCAGGCCATCTTGAAACTTACCATATCCAGGGGCCTTAGAAAGGGGCTCTGACCTGAAACCAAAACTGGAAGTAGGCACAGACAACTTAAAAAAATGTATACAAAAACCTGATCTTATAGATGGGAAAACTGACGTATGAAGATGTTGTGTCTTGCCCAGAGTTAAAATGAAAACTTTGGCTAGAAAATTTAACACACATTAGACATGTATCATAACAACTTTCAGATTCATTACTGCTTTTCTATGTCTCAATGAAGTTTTCCTCATTTGTTATTTCAACAAATGTTTATTGAACCCCACTATTGTACTTGATTTTAGGAATCAATAAAGGAAAAAGATGAATATTTGCTCTCACCTTGCACTGAATTGTGGAAAGTAGACAATTAATAAGCAATTAAATATATTTATTATATGTCTAGTCTATAAATATGACTAGAAAGAAAAATAAACCAATGAAAGCAGATGAAGAGAAATGAGGGAACATGATTTTACACAGGGTGATCAGGGAAGTATTTGCTGAGGAGATAATTTTGAAAAGAGATCTGATTAAACTGAATGAATGAGCCATGCAAAATCAAGTAGGAAGGGCATTCTAAGTAGAGAGAAGAGCCAGTGCAAAGACCCTGCTGTGGAAATAAACTTGGCTTGTCCCAGGCATAGGAAAAAGACACTGTGAGTTCAGTGTAGAGAAAAAGAAATGAAGTCATAGAAATAAACCAGATTATGTAGGGCCTTGTAGGCCATGGTAAGGACCTGAAATTATATTGTAATTTTAACCTATTAAATTGCTTTGAGCAGCGGATGAGGCTGACATTTATTAGCTGAATTGGGCTGATGCTATTGCAACAGTCAAGTGAGAGGCTTTATGGCCTGGCCAGTGTGGCAGCAATTGAAGAGTGGAGTTCAGGGTATACTCAAGTTCAGAGTATATTTTTTAAGGTCGAGATGCCTACACTGCTCATGGTTTGATCATTGTTTGGTTATGAGGTAGAGGGTGTCATTTGAGATAGTGGGACTATAAGATTTGTGGGGGAAACCAAGGATTTAGGATACAGGAAGTTTAACAGAGAGGTCTATTAGATATTCACATGTAAGGGTCAAGCAGGCAGTTCAGGGACACAATCAGTGCTTGAGATATAAAGTGAAGATTGTGGGTATAGTGATGGTATTTAAAGCTATGACATTAAATCAGATTATCCAGGACATGAGTTTAAATGGAGAGAGAGAAAAAGACTTGGGGATGAGCACTAGCATGCTTCAATATTAAGTGATTCAAGAGAGGAGAATAAACCAGAAAGGGAGCAACAGTGAGGTAAGATAGGAAGTATGCAGGTCTCTGAGGAGTGTTGCATTGTTTTGAAGTCAAGTGAAGAAAATATTCAAGAAGACAGGATATATCAATGGAGTTAAATGCTATTAAGAGATCTAGTAAGAGGAGACTTCACATTGTGCCTTGGGTTTCAAAAGATGGAGACCACGGATCACTTACTGGAGAGCAATTATAGTGGAGTAACAGAAATGAAGCTGATTGGAATGTGTCGAAGAGAGAATAGAAAATGAGTAAAGGGAGAAAATGGGTATATATAAGTCACTGGAGGACTTTTGCTATAAAATGGATCATGCAACAGAAACTAGAAGGCAAGGTGGATCTACAAAGTGTTATTTTTAATGATAAATAATATATATACATATATACAGATATACATATATATTGCTATATAATATATACTTAATAATTACACAGTAGAGGAGAACTTGAAGAAGCTGAGGAGCAATGAGCTAATTGCAGGAGGTTCTTGTTAGAGTTGATGGTATACACTGATCATGTGATGAGCAAGACTTGGGTAGGAGACAGACTATTCGACTGTAGTTAGAGAAAAGAAGACAGAATAAGGACATAGTGATGCAAGTAGGTGTGCAGCGTTGGAGGTGCAAAGGTAAAATAGTTTTCTTGTGTGGCTCAGATTTTCTCAGGGAAATAGATAAAATCAGCTGAGAGTTAGGAACAGGGAGAGTTAGAAGAGGTTTGGGGTGAGATACGAATGGGAGAACTAGTTTTCTTGGAAGTTGGAGAGTTAATGGACATTCTGCTTTATTGCCTATAACTATGGTTGAATAGTCCGTGCTCTTACCCAAATCTTGTCCATCCTGTGATTAGTGGATACTATCCACTCTAACATTAAGAATCTCCTGCAATTACTGCAAGCACTGCTCATTAGAATTTTCAATTTCTTCTTCTCAATTGGGTTTTTGCTAGACAATCCTAAGGACCACTTAAGATTTATAGTCATAAATTTAAAATAAGAACAATAAGTTGGATGTTTTTCTCCAGCCACATTCAGCTGATTGGGTGCAGGTAGTGAATGAATAGAAATTTAAATTTAAAATATTGGCATTTTACTGGATGAGTACAATTGATGCAGAGAAAAGCAGGAGAGTTAGGTGGTCTTCTGCTTCACCTCCTCTCAGCTAATCATCTCAGCCTGTCACCTAGGCTGCTACTTCCTGCTACTCTTGCAGCTCCCTGCATGTACACACACACACACACACACACACACACACACACACATTAGATAAACATAGATTTTACAGATCAACACAATACCATAAATTTACTGCACACTTGCCCTTCCTGTGTAAAAGCCTCTCAAAATCTTCTTTCAGATGTTCTTTTTCTTTTTTAAAAATTTTTATGGATGCTCAATTGTTATACATATTTATGGGGTACATGTAATATTTTATACAAGCAAACAATGATCAAATCTGGGCAATTGGGGTATCCATCACCTCAAACATGTATTGTTTCTTTGTGTTGGGAACATTCTAAATCTACTCTTCCAGTTGTTTTGAAATATAGAATACATCATTGTTCACTGTAATCACATATATAGTGTATATATACCACATTTGTTTTATCTGTCATTTGTTGATAGACACTAATGTTGATTCTATATCCTGTCTATTGTGAATAGCGCTGCAATAAATGTGGAAGTGAAGATATCACTTAGATATACAGATTTCCTTTCTTCTGTATGTATACCCAGTAGTGGGATTGCTGGGTCATATGGTAGTTCTATTTTTAGTTTTTGTAAGATCCTCCATGCTGTTTTCCATAGTGGCTATACAAATTTATATCCCAACCAACAATATGCAAACATTTTCCTTTCTCTACATCATTGCCAGCATTCATTATTGCCTGTCTTGTTTTTATAATAGCCATTTTGACTGGAGTGAGATGATATCTCATTGTGGATTTGATTTGCATTCCCCTGATGATTAGTGTTGCTGAACATTTTTTCACATACCTGTTGGCCATTTATATGTCTTCTTTTGAGAAATGTCTATTCAGATCTTTTGCTCATTTTTTAGTCAGATTATTTGTCTTTTTGCTATTGAGTTGCTTGAGTTCCTTATATATTTTAGTTATTAAGCCCTTGTCAGTTAAAGAGCTTGAAAATACTTTCTCCTATTCTGTAGGCTGTCTCTTTCCTTTGTTGATTGTTTCTCTTGAAATTTTTAAACCATTTTTAAGTTGAACTCTCATGAAGGAGACAAAGACACAGCATCTGGCTGACAAATCAAAACAGCTCTTGATCAGTCCCTGGAAATCCTGGAAACCAGGTAACAGATACGACTGCAGGCATACAGACAATTTGCTGTTTTATAATTTATGATGCAAAAATTATGATCAAACCCTACAGCTATTGATAAGAATAGAAACATTAATGAATCCATTTTGGTAGAAGATATAGGAATATAGAAATAAGTATGTTTTCATGAAAGAATATAATTATGAATTTTTTGTTCTTAGGTATAGGGTCTCACTGTCACCTAGGCTGGAATGCAGTGGTGTGATCATAGTTCACTTCAGCCTTGAAATCCTGGGCTCAAGCAATCCTCCTGCCTCAGCCTCTCAAGTAGCAAGGACTACAGGCACATGCCACCACACTCAGATAATTTTTCTTATTTTTTTTGTAAAGGTGAGGTCTAGCTATATTACCCAGGTTGGTCTCAAACTCCTTATCTCAAGCAGTTCTCCTGCATTGGCCTCCCAAAGTACTGAGATTGCAGGTGAGAGCCATGATGGTCAGCCAAATTATGAATTTTAAAAATATTAATTCTATGCACTATTCCCAAAAATTCCACTGTTAAGCTTGATCATGTTAAGTAAAGAGGTTAATAAGAAAACATTTGGCTTAGACCTAATATATGTAGATGTTGGTGGTGATCCCTCCTGTAATATAAAATTAAAATAAAAAATAAGTGCATATTATGACTGCTAGAAAAACCTCACTGAGATGTTTCATAGATATTCAGACTCATAAACAGGCATGAATAAGGATATTTACTATTCTCCTATCACTGATATCTATGATAGTATTCTAATATGACCCTAAAGGTAGTTAAGTATTTTCTCCAAAATTACATGGCAATATATAATTTAGAGTTGATAGAAAGAGTTAGAAGAGCTATATACCGCAACTGACTATATGTGAAAAATGACAAGAAAGACACATGTAGTTAAGTATTTTCTCCAAAATTACATGGCAATATATAATTTAGAGTTGATAGAAAGAGTTAGAAGAGCTGTATACCACAACTGACTATGTGTGAAAAATGAAAAGAAAGACAATACTCCGCGTGTTATAAACACAGTTTGAGCACTCTACATAGTTGCTAATATTACAATGTTATTCTTAAAGTGTCTTTCTGATTTGTTTTTCACTTATTAGATCATTCATGATCATGATGTTTTACTTACTTTATTTGAGAAAAAAGAGAAAGATTTCATGTGAATATTTTAGTATTACTAGAAAAACAAGGTAACAATCTACTCTTTCAAATGCCTGTTTACTGGCATTTATTTACACAAGTAGGAAAATAAAAGTGAACCATATCTAACAAATGCTTTTGTTGAAATATCTCCTCATTTATATTCTTCTCTTTGTAAACTTACTTCTCCCTAGCTGTCATTAGGATCTCAAGAAAGGAGACAGGGTGTATACAATTACAGAAAGAAGGCATTGATTTAAGAGAATTGTTGGGAGACAGAAAGAGGATGGAGAGATGCCCCTTGAGGCCACAAGTGATGCTAAGAAGAGAAGAAATGAAGATGGCGAGAGATTGACTCACGTCCTCATTTTTCCTTTTTGGAAAAATCCTACTGGGAATAGTGGATGCTGAGAAAAAGAGAAGGGGGAAGATAGTGACATGTTTATCATGGGAAGGCTGCAAATCTCTAGAGCAGGAGTCAGCAAATGTCTGTAAAGGGACAGATAAATATTTTGGGCTTTGTGGCCCATGTAGTCTCTGTTGCAGCTACTCACCTCTACCCTTGAAACATGAAAGTAGCCATATATAACACACAAATGAATGTGTGTTTGTGTTTCAGTAAAACTTTTTATGACATCAGGTGGCAGGTGGATTTAGCCTATAGGCTGTATTTTGCATACCTCTGCTCTAAGGGACGCCTCCATGTCGCCATGTTCAACATGGCATGTCAGGAATTGTATAGTGTTCGGAGTGGGAAGTGATTAGAGAGAGAGCCTAAGGTTGCCCTCTCCCCTGGATCCCCTCCAATTATGGGGACTGTGGAGAGATGTCACTAGTTTTCTTATACCCTCATAGATACAGTAGACCATCAGAAGCTTAAGTGATTAGGAAAAAGATAATGCTATGTGTAGGGATTTTATGACTGGTGGCAAAAGGCAGGAATCGTGTACTCCAATAGCAGATGACAGTCCAATGCCCAAACATCAACCGATGCACCACAGCAGTCACTAATTCAGAAAACACACAGAACTGATCATTCTTCAGCAGATATCAGAGAGAATCATTTTATTCCAAAGACCTTGTCTCCTGACACCACCAGGAGGTCGTGTAAAACCCACATCATATTACCAGAAGGCATCTTGGCAAACAGCTGAGGCAGAAGAAATTTTGAAAAATTAAATTGTCCCAAAGAGTATGTTACCGAGTTACCTAAAGAAACTGTTTAAACTGCTGAATTTAAAAGAGTTTACTGTACTATAAATTGATACAGGGAGGTATGGGTGGGAGTACATGAGGGCTCTGTTTTATTCTACAGTGTCAAGGCATCCTGAGGAAGATCACATAAATTAAATTGTAGGAATTAAAGAAACACTTTTATTTGAATAGATAAATATTAAAAACAAATATTTAACCCTGTTACAGATGATTTCACATGGAATATTTCTTATTCCTAGAAAACTTATTTTGTGAAGAAAAGATACTAGGCCAATGCATATCCTCAATTCTGTATTCTTCCTATACATCAAGATAAAAAAAAAATCCCAGTGCAATTTTTCACTTTTGTATCAAAGATTGATACGTGGCTTAGATTCTAACAGGAAGAGAAATACTGAACAAATAATCCAGTAATGCAGTCCCACTGGAAAAAAAAAAGAAAAAAATACTCAAATGGCTGGTTTTGTTTTTAAGGTTAGTAATTTGCTTCATTTTCTCTTACTATTACCTTGTCCACTTCCAAATTTCAAATGATGAAATGCCAACTTGGGAATACTAGAAATGGCTAAAAGAGTTTTTTAAGCATGCAAAAGCTAAGTGATATGTTATACTGAGACATAAAATTGAATATGGTTAAAGCAGCTTTTCCATCCTCAGCAGACTCGTCCTTGTTATAGATTAAGAACTCCTGATTACTATCCCATATCATCTTTGTACCATAGTAGTAATGGCATTGAAGAAAACACAAAGTTGATCCGTATCATTCTAAAGGCAACCTTTCTCTATTTATTAAAGTACAATACCAGTTTCTATAATATTATAACTGAAGATAGAAATTAAGCTCCATTTTCCCAGATGACTTTTCCAAAATATCTTTGACAAATAAACTCAAGAGTTTGACATCATGGCAGTACTTTATAGCGAGAAATTTGTTGTGATTTTTCATTAATTCTAAAGCTTTTCTATTAGAATACTACTTTAAAATTCATGATATCAAGGACATTTTTGGAAATCTCATGTCCTATTATTTTGTGACTACAATAAAGCTTTTGCAAAAGCCCCTGCTATTTATTTATTTACTTTTTTGGCCACATTAAGAGAAGCTTCATTCCTGAAAACAGAGATTTTGGCTCAGTATCTCTAAGCCATTAGAATATTGTGAAAAATGAAAAGAATAGATCCCTGAAGTTACATGTAAATGATAGTATGTGAAAAATCAGGGCTAAATAATCAAAAAAAGTATCAAATTGGATATTAATAATGAATGTCACAGCTGATTATATAAATCCACATCTTTTTGTCTGATAAATTTACTCCAGTTGAAGGGTGGGTAAGAGGTATGCAAGGACCCAGTTTCTGATCTATGAATACTTTTAACAAAGCCATTAAATCTCACCATTGAATAAAGAATAATGACTGTATTTAAGAGCTCCTTTTATCTAAGGACATAGTTAATTAAAAATAAAAAGTACTTTTAATTGAGACTTCCACTTCCTAATATTTATTCCTTTTAACTACCTAATTTTTTAGAATAATGTGTCTAATCATGAAAAAAGAAAGATAAATCATCAGAGCTTTCTTTCTTAGGTTTTGAATTTGAAATTTTCAAGTAAACTTTTTCCTGGGATAAGGAAAAACAAGTCAATGTGTTTGTATTCTCTATAGTTCATCTTCCTCCAATTCCGAGGAAGTAACCAGATCTTTAATAGTTCCTTGCTAAGAGAGTGTTTCAAGGAAGGAAATCAAAATCTCGAAGTTAAGTCTTTTCTCTGTTTTTTTTCATAAATGTTACTATAATGAAGAGATTGTCTTAAGTGTGATGGGGGGAGGTAAAGAAAGAGCCAAATCTTCCTATCAAGGATTTTGATCCTTGATATTGGTAAATAGGCTATTGGAAAGTAAGCCAAAAGAAAAAGAAGACAAAATAATGTAATTATTCTCTTTCTGAGAGGACAACTTTGTAGAGTATCTCTAGGCATTTTTCAAAATCCCCCAGCTCTTCAGATTTTCTGGCAATAATAAAAGTCATAAGAATGGATTGAGAGGGTGGGGAAGGAGTCAACAGGAAATTAGAAAAAGATAGAGGCATTTGGCAGAAAACTTAGCATTCATATTTCTATTCTGAATTCCCTGACATTGAGAATGCTGGACTGTATCTTTGATGCCACTATAACTTAATTTCTGACTTATTTGTGAAGAGAAGTGAAAGTGATAAAAGGTACATAGTGATTACAATTGATATATTTCATATTGCTTATTTTAGTTGATTTACTAGAAAACAAAAGTTAAATATTTTTGTTTTCAAATAATCCAGATGATTTCTGATTGTTTTCTACTTACCCAGGGTTTCCATTAGTATGCAATAAATTTTATAGTGCATGATATTATCTATAAATACTGAAACTCATTTCTTGGACTATCCTTAGTTACAGAGCTATTGAAAACATTCACTGGATCCAAGACACCTCACAGACATCTTTTGTGTGTGTTGAGAGCAGGGAAGAGGGAGTGAGTTCTTGTTGTTACTGTGCCTACACAGCTCTAAAGTATATTCTTCCATTCGTTTTACAGAGGTTAGATTGAATGACAAACAATAAGTTAACTTTTTCAAATCTCTATTTCTTCATCTGTTAAAATCACCCCAAAAGTTTGCACAGACTAAAGTAGTTAGTATATATGAAGATACTTGAATTGGCTCCAGGCAAAAAATAGGTTCTGAACACATCTAATTTTTATTGATTCATTAAGTACCCACTATAATGTAGGTTATTTGAATGTATGCAAGGATATATATGACACATTCCATACCCTAAATTTATGATGCACATTAATGACAAGGTTAGTAGGAAATCTTGAGGCATGATCCAATAAACTTTTTACATACTAGCATTCTGTCTCTGACAATGGTTTTAGAGAGGTCCCTTATATACTTCCTGCCTAAGCCACGGGGAACCTTTCTACCAGGAACCCAAAACTATTACAGCACTGACTAGTCAGCACTACCAGCATCATCTGCAGTATATGAAGACTCTACCTGGACTAGAGGTCTGTATAAGGCACCATGGCTCCAATTCTACCATGTTTCTCTTCCCAACCCATGGTTCTCTACCGTCATTCCAGTCATGACCTTGCTTTATTGCTTAGGGCAAAATTACTAACAGATTATATATAAGCCACATAGAAAATAGCAACCTCATAATAAATATGCCATAGAGAAAAATGACTGACAGATAATATCCTACTGTAGAAACTAGGTGGATAGGCGACCCATTTACTAGATTAGTGTGACAAAGAATGTAATTGTTATGATGTATTTATGGCAAGAATTCCACCTCTTCTTTAAAAGAATGAGCAATACAATAAAAGAAATGTATGTGTTCTGCTAGCACTATGAGGACACCTTGACATTTATTTTCATTTCTGACAAGTGTTTTACAAGTTTCTCTCTAATGTTTCCATAAATCAGTAGCTGAGTAGATAAAATTTGTTTCTGTATCTCTGCAAAATCATAGGTATGTTAGATTGAATTTTAAGCAATCAACCTACTGACACTTCCAGCCTGCCCCATACACAGGCCAAACATGATGAAAGAATCCCTTAGGATGTCAGCAAGTATGGCAACTGTCTGTGCGCAAGCTCCATGGGAAGGGCTAGGGGATATGGCTGGGCATTGACAGTATTTCGATATGGTAAGGAATGATAGAGAGTTAAAAAGATTTAAGACTGTTTGAATCCATGTGATTCAGAGGCAACTGATAGAATAAGTACAGTCAAAAAGGAGGGGAGTGTGTAGACTAAATCTATTTTTAGTAGCACTGGGTAAGTGATGCTAGTGGGACAGTCAGAAATGTGTGTCTAAACTCTTACACAGACTGAGCAAGAAGGCTGAGGTTGAGAACAGTAGAAAATTTGATGTCTAGGAGGCAAGATGAGGACCCCCAAAAGGAAGAAGCACAAGGGTAGAAGGAGAGCCAGATATTAATGAGTTGTTATTTTTACTGACATTGAACTAACAGCATGATTCTAGTTTAATAACATTAGAATTTGTATCCAAGATGATTTGCCTTGAATATTAATTTGTAGATGTACCAAAGCTTATGGAATATTTGGTTTTAGGATATCAAGTTTCACCACCACTGATTTAAAAATAGCTATGAGATGGAATATACAGATTAATATTTACAAAAGTAGACATCATGCCCTAAGACTCAGTTTTCCAACACTGCTAAATAAATTCTTCTTTAACTTTCAGAAACATTATCCTCAGTAGAATCCTAGAACAAATGTCAAAAACTCAAAACCAAGTTTTATTTCAGTTAAATAAGGTTTTAATCACTTGGAATTAAGTAAAATAAAGCCTAGTTTTAAAACCACCTTAAATACTGTAATTTTAATCACTAAGAATTAACTAAAAAGAGGGAAACTATTAATGTCTATGTGAAAAAAAGAAAAAAGATCTCAAACAGCCTAACTATACACCTCAAGTAACTACAAAAAGAATAAAGTGAGTCCAAACTTAGCAGGAGAGAAATGATAAATATTAGAGCACAAATAAATCAAATAGAGGATAGAAAAAAACAATAAAAAGTTAACAAAACTGAGTTAATTTTTTGAAAAGATAAATATTAATAAAATTAACATAACTTAAGCTAGACTAAGGAAAAAAGAAGACATCAAAGAGTAAAATTAGTAATAAAAGAGGAGACATTACAATAAATGCCTCAGAAATAAGGATCATCAGAGACCAATACGAACAGATATGTGCCAACAAATTAGATAAGCTAGAAAAAAACAGATAAATTCCTAGAAACATACAATCCACCAAAATTGAATCAAGAAGAAAAAGAAAGCCCTGAGCACATCAACAACAAAAAAAGAGATTTAATTAGCGATAAAATACCTCCCAACAAATAAAAACCCTGTACCAGATGGCTTTACTGCTGAATTCTACCAAACACTCAAAGAAGAATTAATACCAATCCTTCTCAAACTCTTCCAAAAAACGGAAGAAAAAGGAACACTTCAAAATTAGTTTCATTAGACTAGCATCGACCTGATAGCAAAACCAGACAAAGGCAAATCAAGAAAAGAAAGTTAAAGTCCAATATCCCTGATTAACATAGATTCAAAAATCCTCAATAAAATGGTAACAAACCAAGTTCAACAGCACATTTGAAGGATCATACACCATGACCAAGTGGAATCTCTTCCTGGGATGCAAGGATGGTTTACCATATACAAATCAAGCAATACACCACATTAATCAAATAAAAGAAAAAAAAAACTATATGGCTATTTCAGCAGATGCAGAAAAGGCATTTCACAAAACTTAACATTCATTCATGATTAAAATCCTTAACAAAATAGATATAGAAGGACCTTACCTCAACACAGCAAAGGTCATATATGAAAAGTCCATAGCTAACATAATTAATAGGGAAAAACTGAAAGCTTCCCCTCTAAGACTGATACTAGACAAGCATGCCCACTCTCACCACTTCTGTTCAACATAATACTAGAAGTCCTAAGCAAATCAATTAGATAGGAAAAAGAAATAAAATGTATTCATATCAGAAAAGAAGTAAAATTATCTTTGTTTACAGTTGACATAATAATATATGTAGAAAACCCTAAAGATTCAACAAAAAATATGTTAGAACTAATAAATTCAGTAAGTTCCAGGATACAAAATCAACATACAAAAATCAATGGTGTTTCAATACACAAACAACAAACTAATGAAATTAAGAAAACAATCCTATTCACTAAAGCAACAAAAAGAATAAAATACTTAGGAATAAACTTAACCAAAGAGGTAGATGACTTATAAACTGAAAATTATAAAACTTTGATGAAAGAAATTAAAGAAGACACGTATAAATAGAAAGGTATCCAGTGTTCACAGATTAGAATCAATATTACCAGAATGTCCACACTATCCAAAGTGATCTACAGATTCAATGCAATTAGTATCAAAACCTCAATGTCATTCTTTACAGGAATGGAAAAAACAATTCTAAAACTCATATGAAATCACAAGAGGCCATGAATGGTCAAAGAAATTCTGAATAAGAAGAACAAAGCTGTAGGCATCACACTTTTGGAGTTCAAATTATATTACATATCTACAGTAATCAAAACAGTATGGTGGTAAATGAAAACAGATGTATAGACCAATGGAACAGAGAGCCCAGAAATAAATGCACACATTTATAATCAATCAATCTTCAACAAGGATACCATGAACACACAGTGGGAAAAAGAAGGTCTCTTCAATAAATGATGCTGGGAAAACTAGATAGCCACACACAAAAGAATGAAATTGGAGCTTTATCCCATACCACATACAATCAATTACAAATGGATTGAGGATTTAAAAGTAAGACTAGGAGCCCTAAAACTGTTAGAAGAATGCAGGAGAAAAGCGTTTATTGTCCCAAAGACATTAGTTTTGGTAATGATTCTTTGGATATAATACTAAAAGCACAGGCATCAAAGAAAAAAATAGACAAATGGGATTGCATCAAATTGAAAGGCTTCTGCACAACAAAGGAAACAATTAACAAAATAAAAGGAATATGGATTGGGAGAAAATATTTGCAAGCCATACATCTGATAAGTGGTTAATATGCAAAATGTATAAGGAATTCACACAACTCCATAGCAAGAAAAAAAATCCAATTTAAAAATGGGCAAATCTGAATAGACATTTCTCCATATAAGACATAAAATTATACAAATGGCCAACAGATAGGAAAAGGTGCTCAATGTCATTTATCATCAAGGAAATGCACATCAAAACCACAGTGAGATATCACCTCACATCTATTAAGGTGGCTATTATCATAAAGAAAAAGGATAAGTATTGGCAATGATGGGAACATTGGGACAAAGGGAACCCTTGTGCACTGTTGGTGGGAATGTAAATTGCTACAACTATAGAAAGCAGTATGGAGTTTCCTCAAAAAGTTAAAAGTAGAACAACCTTAGGATCCAGGAATCCCACTTCTATGTATATATCCAACAGAAAAGAAATCAGTATCTTGAGGAGATATCTGCACTTCATGTTCACAATAGTCAGGGCATGTGATCAACCTAAGTGTCCATCAATGGGTAAATGAGTAAAGAAATTGTGGTATACATAAACAATTGAATCCTATCCAGCCTTTGAAAAGAAGGAAATCCTGACGTTTGTGACAATATGGATGAATCCGAAGGATGTTATGCTGAGTAAGCCAGACGGTAAAAGACAAATACCGCATGATCTCACTTATATGTGGAATCTAAAACAGTCGAACTCATAGAAACAGAGAGTGGAATGGTGGTTGCAGGGGCTGGTGGCGAAGGGAAAAATGAGGAAACAATGATAGGAGGACTGAAGTTTCAGTTATGAAAGATGAATAAGTTCTAGATACTTTATGTAGAGCAATGTGAATATACTTAACAATACAGTATTGTACACTTGAAATTTGCTAAGAGAGTAGATCTTAAGCGTTCTCACCACACACATACAAAAAAAGAATTAAAGATTAGGAAAAGTTAAAAAACAAGGTATTTTGTTAAAAGTAGTTTATAATCCTAGTTATTGTATCATTATTACATACCCATAATGATATAGTCATTTGGTCCAAATGACTTTCTTTTGCCTTTGCTTAATAAGAAAGGCTTTTCAATTTTTCCTAACTCATAAAGAGCCCAAAATGACACTGCCACTGCAAAATTAGCCACTCTTGGGATTGCAAGTGTTACTCTCCTAATCAATGTTGTATTTCAGGCCTCAGTGCCTAGCAGTTTTGTGACTAGAGAAAATATGGGGCAATAAAAGCATGCCACAGTGTACTAGCCAGGAAGAAAGAGAAAAAAGACTGTGAGGTCCTTCTGGAGAGATTCTTCAAGCTTATTAGCTCTCATCATAGTATCTTAGCAGTATAATGAACTATATTCCTTTTATTAGTTTAACATTAAAGCTTCAGATATCCAGATATTAAATGAACCCAGTGCTGATTTTAGCAGATTATTTCCCATTGTTTTAGCCTTTTAGCTTCATGCTGCTTATCAGTAATGGAGAAATAATGACTACTTTCTTCAGAGTGCTTTACTGTAACTTACCCACAGATTTTCGATTAACAAAGAACATAACTTTTAAGGCACATACTGAGCAAAAGTTTATCCCACATGAACGTGTCACAGAACTTACCATTCTGACCAACTCCTGATTATTTTTATGACATATGCTGCCAATATTTAGTTTTCAATCAAATAAATTTGAGATTGTGCTTCTGAATATAAACAAAAATTATTCTGTTCCCAAATATTTCTATTACTGTAGTCAAGAAAACTTTTTTAAAACTCAAGAGTTTACTCTTTCTATGAGGAAAAAATGTATATAAAGAGAGGTGGGGAGGTACGTGTACAAAAACTAGGAGTTATAATATTTAGCCATTAGTTAGCAAATTTATCTTTAAAAACTTTTGCATAAATGCTAGAAAATACTGAGTTTGTGTCTATACAAGATGGAAAAAACTTGGCAATGAAGTAAAAGACTTTTGGCGTTCCCGTGACTGATTCAGTTCTTCCTTTTGCAGCTGATTATTCTAGCATCTTGTGGAGTATAAGCATAGTACCTATTCCAAACTTCCAGGCAAACCACAAATCTCACAAACCGGCACTTTGGACAAAGTCTTCAAACTGTGTGTTTCACTTTGACATCCATCAACTTTGGGGCACCCTTTTCATGTACACGGGAGAAGCAGAGTGAAAGAGAATATGCTACAAAAGGGATATCAAAGTTTGGGAAATCATAACTGAATGAAAATTTTAGACATTCCACTAAAATATTCACTAAACACATTGTAAGTCAATGTTTTTTCCCTGAAAATAATTGGTTTTCCTCTATTAAAAGGTTTTTAACTTTAATCTTAATCTAAATAAAATATTAAAGAGTTTGAAATGTTAACTAGTTCTGAAAGCTTAACAAAAACAAGAGTTTCTGCTAATTCCCACTTCTTCACTATACGCCCATACACAAACGCCTCCCTGCTGAGCAGAGGTAACCATTTTCATGTTTGTTTCTGTTTCTTCTTACTTATTCACGTCTTTATTATTAAATAATATATTTTTGTCAGATCTTTGTTCATCAATTTTAGCTATTATCTATTGACTTCCCATTGTGGTAAGTGAAAATATTGTGTCTCTTACAATCTATCTTGCCCTTCACTTATCCATCCACTATAATATAGTCTTTTTGTCCAATTTCTATTCATTCATATATTGTTTGTATTATCACATGTTTCTAAGCCTAGTGTTCTATTACGTTTCTTTTCCAGTTAACCTTTGTGATACTGTTTTTATGGCAATTATTTTTCTATTTGCATGTTACTTATTTTTGAACTGTGAACTAAAAATAAAATCCTAAGCCCTCTGCTAATTGAATGGACCCCTCTCAGCAAAGGGGACCCCAGAAATACCCTAAAACTGAGTGTCCAGCCATGACAGGATGGGAGAGATAAAGCACAATTACAAATGTGTATGATTTCCCTTTGTCATAAATATTCATGACTTCTCCTATGGCTTGTTGAATATGTATATGTGACCACCCCACTCAATATAAAATCTTGTTCCTTTTGTCTGGCCTTTGAAGCACGTGTGCCTGGCTTCTAGCCAGTTCTCTGCTTTCCAGCCTGGTGGAATGGCTGTCCAACAGGCTGCTACCCTTTATGAGAAAAAAGCTCTCCTTTTTCCTAAGCATGAACCGTGTTAATTTTTTTTTAGTTAACAAAATGTTAACCACAAAGGGGCCCAAGAAGACCCCCAGTTTCCTGTAGTGTGATCTGAGGTCAATGCATCAATATCTGCATAAGCCCGTTGATAGCTCACCGTCTCCCTGATCTCACTGGGAGAAACTCAGGTAAGCACCCTTGGATCCAAGATCTCTCACTTTCAGGATGAAGATCTCAGAGACTTTATTTCTCTCCACCTCTTCCTTTCATTTCTCCTGAGTTCTGGTTCCCTCCATTCTGGATCCCAGAGGGAATGTTTTTGTAGGTCCCAGGTTTGTGAGGATGCTCACATTTTGGGCACCAGGGTAGGATGCTCTCCTAGAGGTAAGAGCAGCTATACAAACCTCAGCTCTAAGGAAATGTTCTCTGATCCATCACCATCAGAGACACTAGTGACTAATATGCTTAAAAAACCATAAAAAATTCTTGTAAATGTTTGAAATCTAACCTGAAATGGTTTAAAGCTTTGCCAGCCACAGTAAAATCCTAGGAGACCTCTAGTTTATCTGTATACTCAGTTAAAGATGCTATCGAATCTTCCAAAATGATGAAGATAATGTTATAATTGCTGTTTCAAGTTTTCCAAATAGGAACAAAAATCTCTCGTAGACTCCCTTAATGATTTAAAGTTAAAAGAGACTCCAAAAAAAATGGTGCATGTGAAATACTTAGAACCAACTTTTTCCTTCTTTCTTACTTCTCCTTCCATCTCTGCTCCTAAACAATTTTTTCTTTGCAATTAGTTTTTTTTAAAAAATTGCTCCTAATATTGACCTTTCCTTTTTCCTGTATTTAAAAAGCTGCTACAATACCAGCTTCTGAAATGGGACACAGCTAACTAAACTGATTTATTCAGAACGAAAAATTTGATTAAAAATTTGACAGAACTAAGAAATTGATTAAAGAAGGTATGGGATTGTTAGTGTGGAAAATTTAGTAGGTGCTCGTGGTGAGGGTGGAGGAAAATTTCTTACACAGAGATTAGGATATAAAAGTAAGAAAAGTTTATTTTATCTTCTTAGAAGAAGAGTGGGAATGAAAGAGTGGGAGAGAGAGGAAAGAGAAGGGGAGCAGGGAGACAGCGTGGCATCCCAAAGAAAGAGAAGGGAGGTGCCAGCACTGAAGCCAATTGACTTGCTGATTTTATGGGGACTAAGGGAAAGGAAAAATATAGTGATCATTGTCAATTGATAACAGAAGTGGCTGTGGAGTAATTAGGAGGAGGCAGCTGAAAGACATCAGGTTGTCCGTCTTTCCTGTTTTTCTGCTCCTGGAGACTTGGTTATCTCTGAAATGTAGTCGGGCTTATTACTGGGAATGTGATCTTGCCCTGCAGATATGGTTTTGGACAGGAAACTAAAGCCTGGAATTTGCCCACATACACACATCACCACCACCCCCGCCCCACCACTCACCCCTGCCCAGACAGGACTCCTCAGGAGCTCCTTGAGTCTATAAAACAAATTCTAACAGGCAGTGAGCTGGTGAATGTAAAGAGAAGGATTTACGTTTCCTTTCTGTCTAGCTCTTTTCAGATGTTGTGAAAACAGAACCCCACAGGGTGCCTGTCAGCTAGGGAGAGAAAGAGTAGAGAGACAGAGAGCAGAGAGCTCATTTTTCTGTTATTTTGCTAGCAAGACTGACAGTCGGTTCAGGAATGATATGTTTAAATTTGGGGGTTTTTTTCCTCTCTTTTGTCTACCTCTAACAACCTCCGACCCAAATTTCTCCAAAACTTATCAATTTGACTTTTAATATGTAAAACATTTTAGCTTCAAAATGGACTGAGGAAATTAGAAATATTTTGTCTCAAGGTATATTTCTTTAACATATTTTTAAATGACTTCTGCAAAACTGACTTTTATGAGAAAAAAATAATATATACAACCAGGACTAGCCTTTCTTCATCTAAAAAAAGTTAACTAAAAGTCTCCACCTTTAAAGGTTTGAAAAGAAACATTTGCCATCTATTCCTCTGAAAACTATTATTCAAGGTTTCATTTACATAACAAGATCACTTTTTACTAACCAGTCTTTTCCTTTCTCTCTCTTTCTCTCTCTGTCTCTCTTTTTGCTGCTTTTCAAGCCATAGACAACCTTAAATTTCCAGTCTTCTTCCACCTATGAGAGATGCATAAGACTTTTTAATATGTAAAGGGTTCAGGCACATGAAAAATATAAGTGGTTTTTTCACTTGTTCCGTTCTCAATAACATAATTTCAATCCAGCTGTCCTTTCAAATTGGATCAGGCTGATGACTAAACATTTTCACCTGAACCTGTCCGTCAGGCAGGCCAGATACTATGTCTACTAAACATTTTAAGGTCATAAAATTACTGCATCTTGTCAACAGAGAAGAAGCCAAACTCTGTAAAACAATTTAAGGAGATTTATTCTGAGCCAAATTTGAGGACCATGGCCCAGAGCCATGCCTAAGAAGTCTTGAGCAAGTGGACTCTCTGTGGCTGGGTTACAGTTCAGTTTTATACATTTTGGGAGACAGGAATTACAGGTAAAGTCATAAATCAATACATAGAAGGCATACATTGGTTTGGTCCCCAAAAGTGGGACATCTCAAAGAGGGGGATTCCAAGTCATAGGTGGGTTTAGGGATTTTTTAGTTGACAATTGGCTGAAAGAGTTAGGCCTTGTCCAAAAACCAGGAAGCTGAGTGTTAGGTAGATAGTGAAGGATTCCGGGTCTCCTAGGGACAAAAGTAGGTGCTGTTGCCCCCATCTTGGTCCTGCCCAACCCTAATTCTGCACACCTGGGGGAGGAGGGAATATCCTATGAATCTGTCAATCAGAACTTGGCGAGCCAGCTGCAAAAGAATGCAGAGGACTCTCTAGCCCACCGGACAACCCTCATGGGTACCATAAAGTTGGGAAAATGACCTAGAACTCACATGCGCAGTAAGACTCAGGTCATGCAGGTCCCCAACTGTCCAATCAAAGTGGTTCTAAGGTGATATTTGAACCACGGAGAGGTCTCTATTTGGATACAGGACCATAACCAAGCTCTCTTTTCCTGCTGCAACGAGGGGTCCCGTCGTCATCTGTGGTATATGTACCATGCTCTGTAAACCTATATCTTGCTCTTGCTCTATAATCCAATCTTTCTCTCCTCAATACACCTCATTTTCGTACTTGCCTAACTTTGGCGTGTCTGGTCATTCTTCAACCATGCCTGTACCAAGAACCAACAGTTTAAGACTGAAACCTGACAAGAGGAAAGGAATGCTTGAGTTAAGATAAGGGTCTTCTATCCTCATGTGATGCTATTAATAAACCAGAATCTTGTCAGGAAGTAAAACACATCATAACAACCTATTTACTGAGATTTTATCATTTGTAGGCATAACTCACCAGGCCCTATTAGAAAGGAATTTTTTTTAGGGGGTGGAGACAGCAAAGAAAAACATCAGAGTTCAGTCCTCATACTGTAAATATTTTTAATACTTGCTGGATTTGACTTTAAATTTATATTTTTAGTTTTGAGCCTTTAGATTATGATATCTGGATAGGTAGCCATGGTGAAGCCTGGGGACAGGGTCTCAGTGCCTAGACCAGTAGCTACAAAACAACCAGCCTAATATGGCCGCGACTTCCCTTCCCCAGCTTTGCCTCCTAGCTGTCTAGGAGAGGTTGGATCAAGGCATCTTGTCTTCTGTCCTTAACAATATACTTGGTATATAAATTGGGGACACAGACACACCCTATTCTTCACAGCCATCTTAGTTGCCACATAGCTACTTAAGAGCTAAGATGACTGGGATTAAAGATGATACCTATGTTATGATTTCAAAATTATTTTCAGTAATTTAAAATCTTAAAGTCATATTATATTAAAGAAGAAAAATGACAAAATGTCTGAGTTATTTATGTTAAAATACTAAAACATTAATTATTAACAATAAATTTTTTTATATATTTTAACATTTTTATGTGATATAGAAAACTAAAGATATTAAATGTATTAATAAAAATTCAGAACTGATAAAGATCAAAGTTACTTTAACTTCCTAGATTTTTCATCAAAAATAAGGGCTACCAAGAATTAACATTATAATTAATATATGTAATTAAAGCTACTAGATATAAGAGAAATAATTCTATATACAATATATTAAAAATGAATTTTTTTCCAAAAAATGTAAAATTTTTGCTTTTTAAACTTATTATCACTTTGGCTAAATAAATGACTGTTTTGTAGTAACCTATGATCCTGTTTTATGACAAAAAATGTTTTAAATTTTTGATATTTGACAAACTTTCCAAAATCAAAATTTCTAAATTGTCTTTTTGACCTCAAACAAGCTTTCTAAATACTAGGGCCACTGACAATCTAAGAAAAACACATTTGGCTTATTGGTATGTTAAAACTATACAGAAAGCATTGTCAAATATGAAATAGTATTTAACCTTTTTGGGTTACATTTATATAAATGTGTTATTAATATATGCTCCAAAATTGTATGATATTCCTAAAATTCTGATATGTTCTGATGTTATCAATAATGTAGTTATTATATTAAGTTATTTATGCCACAAAATAACTAGATTTTCTTTGTCAATCGTCTTTTTAACCATGACTATTCTAAGACTTTTTGTCATCCATAGACAATTATTATTTTACTTTAATTCTTCTAAAAAAGGAGGGTCTTCTACTAACTTTAGAGATCATGCAATTTAGACTGAACCCTGAATTCTTTCGTGGCCACAAGTCTCCAAATAATGTTTTCAAACTCTTCTTCCATTTTTTCTGACTTGGACTCAATGAAATTGCCACCACCTTTTTCTTGAGGTCCTACGAAGTACACCTTGTGACCTACAAACTCCAGGATAAATTGTTTCAAATATTAACATTTGTTTTTCTACATGAAACCTACTTCCACTTTAACTGAAGATGCTTCGAGTTTAACATATAGACACCTCAGCTAGATGCCTTCCAGACTCTAAAGAAACTGGTGTACTTTAATAAAAAACTGATACAGCACGAGTGGATTAATAAAATGTGGTATATGTATACCATAGAGTACTACTCAGCCACAAAAAACAATGGTGATCTAGCATCTCTTGTATTATCCTGGATAGAGATGGAGCCCATTCTACCAAGTGAAGTATCACAAGAATGGAAAAACAAGCACCACATGTACTCACTGTCAAATTGGTATTAACTGATCAACACGTATGTGCACATATATTATTAACATTCATTGGGTGTCAGGTAGGTGGAGGGAGTTGAGTATAGTCACACCTAATGAGTACAGTGCACACCGTCTGGGAGATGGACACGCATGTAGTTCTGACTCAGGTGGGGCAAAGGCAATATATGTAACCTAAACATTTGTACTCATGTAATATGCTGAAAAAAAAAAATTGATACACTCATGAAGGTTGCTAATCCAACCTGAAGTAGAACAGGAATTAATTACATGGGACTAACCTAATTTTTTTGACCATTTGTTAAAAACATTGCTAATTCTTTTATGTTTTGTTTTCCAGAAGTCAAGATAATCGTTTTTTCTTCTTTTGAGCTATTCATAGCTTACAAAAAATAGAAAAACTATATTTTGTAAACAATTTGAAACATTTCTTTTTCTTGTTTTTTATTTCAAAATATTAAGGGGGTCCAAATGTTTTAGGTTACAAGGATCACTTTTGTAATGCTTGAGTCCTAGCTATAGATATGCCCATCATCCAAATAGTGTTTATAGCACCAAGTAGGTAAGTCTTCTCCCCTCTCCTATTCCCCCCTCCCCTTGGTTGATTTCCACTGGATTTAACTTCCCTCTAACTGTGCTCATCAGTTAGTTCTAATTTAATAGTGAGTACAGGTGGTGTTCATTTTTCCACTCTTTAGATGCTTAGTAGAATGGTTCCCAGTTCCATCCCGGTTGTTGCAAAAGATATTAACTCATCTTTTTTTTATATCTGAGTAGTTAGTACTCCATGGTGTACACATACCACATTTCGTTAATCCACTCATGAATTGATGGGCACTTGGGTTGATTCCACATCTTTGCAATCGTAAATTGTGCTGCAATAAACTTTTGAGTGCAGGCATCTTTTTGATGAAAAGTCTTCTTTTACCCAGTAGTGGTGGTATTGCTGGATTGAATGGTAGGTCTACTTTTAGTTCTTTAAGGAATCTTCATACTGTTTTCCATAGAAGTTGTACTAATTTGCAGTCCCACCAACAGTGTATAAGTGTTCCTTTCTCTCTACATCCACACCAGCATCTATTGTTTTGGGTCCTTTTAATAAAAACCATTCTGACTGGGGTAAGGTAATATCTCATTGCAATTTTAATTTGCATTTCCCTGATGATTAGTGACGCTGAACATTTTTTCATATGTAAAACATTTATTTTTTTCTCTACTTGATTTCTCCAAAATTTGGAAACTATTGAAATGTATTCTTATTTTATGGCAATATAGTTATTTGCATAAGCTCAATAATAATATATTTCATAACAGGAAGGAATTAGAGATGCTGGTTATTTTACGGAGGCTTTGAATGGAATGTCATATTTTCAAATATGCTGAGACTACTTTGAGGAATAATGTTGACTTTATAAAGCCAATAAAAGCCCTCTGGAGGAAAAAATACTGATCTGACACCTCATCTATAACATTTCCTGATCTGTGGTAAGTGAAGGATGTCACTTTCTGACAGCTCCAGGAATATCAAGTTGCATTGGGACCTCAAAAAAGAAGCATTTACCCAATTTATATAGGTATCTACAGGCAGTGAAATCCTTGGCTTGGCTCTAGAGACCTTTAAGTACCATGAAATGCCTTTAAAAAAAGAAAAGGGGTGAGGTTACAGTAGAGCCTACTTTAAAAAAAAAGCCTATGACCAAAGATTATTCTTACTGTACTTTATGAAAATAATCAGACCGAGTACACTGAGACTAAAATTTATTTTACAAATAAGTTTATCCTACTATGATTTGTCTTTAATAAAAATGGGAAACTAGAGAGAGAAAATTATGTCTCCAAAAAAAGAAAAAAAGAAACAATTATTAAATCCTATTGTCCTTCTGTTTTTAAGTTTTTTATTTGTCCAAAGTTTGGACTAAATCCTAGATTATTTCTTGACTACAAAAGAAAAAAAAAAACAGGTTGTAATTTCCTTCACGATGTTTTTTATTTAGCTCCCTAACAGAATAGGTTCACTTTTCCATTCCGATACCCAATTTTTTCTTTAATGATCAGATCATTAATATTATTTATCTCTCATTTTACTTCTGAGAAAATCAGAGTCACGATATCCTGAAGACTAGAGATGATTCATTGAAGCCTACAAATCTTCCTCATCTAAAATCCCACTGGGCCGGTTTTGTTTCCGCTGCCAATGTCCTGTTACTACACAGACAGACCTTCCTCCCTCTAGGCCCAGGGACTACTGCTGAAGAGGTAAGCATGTGAGATTGTAAGGGCCAGTTTGACGGATAAAATACTACTTATGGGATAGTACTACCTGAGGGATAAAAAACTACTTACGTTTGTATAATTAATTACTATTAGTCTGTAACTAAGACTAACACTACAATAGCTCGATACTTACAGAGAAGTTAATTTTACAACCTTGTTATTGGCTTTTGGTTTTCAACTATATTGTTTAAAAGATTTTAAGGAGTTAACGAGTATCTGTCTACTCCCATTCCTGTCTGGCCCAAAACACTTAATTGGCTGTAAGCTTTTATGGCTCTAAAACTCTCCTCAGCCATAGGGGACTCAGTGAGACCTAGGGCAAACAGTCACTCCACCCCACCAATGATGAGACAAAATAAAGTGTGGCCATTTCTACTGCCTCTGGCATATCTTGGCCAAAAGAGGAAACTGTGAACTAAAAATAAAATCATAAGCTCTCTGCTAGCTGAATGGACCCCTCTCAGCAAAGGGGACCCCAGAAACACCCTAAAACTGAATGCCCAGCCATGACAGGATGGGAGAGATAAAGCACAATTACAAATGTGCATGATTTCCCCTTTTCATAAATATTCATTCATGACTCCTCCTATGGCTCGTTGAATATGTATATTTGACCACCCCACTCAGTAGAAAATCTTGTTCCTTTTGTCTGGCCTTTGAAGCACGTGTGCCTGGCTTCTAGCCAGTTCTCTGCTTTCCAGCCTGGTGGAATGGTTGTCCAGCAGGCTGCTACCCTTTATGAGAAAAAAGCTTTTCTTTTTCCAAAGTATAAATATCATTAATTTTTTTAGTTAACAGAACCATAGACTGTTTTTCCTGCAATAGGGCCATTTTCCCATAATAAGTCTAAAAGCACTCATTAGAAAAATATAACCAAAAATAAACTCTTCCCAATCCAGAAAACCTCTTCACAAAAGTAGAAGAGAAAGAAAACAATTTTATTATTGAATAAGTATTAAAACCAGAATGTGCTGTGCATCATGGCATAATCCACTAAAGAAATTGCAAGAATAGAAAGAATTTGCACACTTTCATGTAGCCAAACAGATTCACACAACTCGTTACATACATGTTCTCAGGATAAATAATAACTAGTCCTCAGGTAAGAGGACCTACCAGCATCATTTGTCATACATAGGATTAGGATTTGTCATCCTAAATCTACTTGGTAACTAGAATGACCATTTCAGTTAGCCACTTGGCTTTATCCAAAGGAAAAATAAACTTCTTTATGTATAACAGGAGATAATTTTAGACAATGACACCTACCTAAGTTAGGCTCCTATCCTCCCACCTACCCTCCCACAGAAAATGGGAGACGGGAGTTCTGTCTTCCTTGATGATTCTGTTTCAAAGAGATGGTTTCCAGGTCTTTGAGAAAGACATTCCTGGGTCATTAAGTGGGCAAGAGGCTTATTTAGCTTTTGAAAGATTTACATACATTTCAAAGATACAAAAAGAAGTTACAATTACAGCTCTTCTAGAATTAATGCTCTATGAAAAGGGAGGGGGAAGAAGTCTCTTCCCTTATTTTCAGCAGGGAAAATTAAGCTTCTTATTTTACATTTATCTTTGCCCTTTCATATCCTAATGTGCAGTAACAAACTCACTAGAGCCTTGTGGGACATTTACATTTTTTTTAGGAAAGGAAAGCAATACTCGGTATCTGTTGAACTCTGTACTGATTGCTGGCTTGAGGAATTCACATTTGAGTGCACTATATTCCTTTAGGTGATGTCGTATATTTGCAAAGCTGGATCTTCAACAATTGCTAGGATAAAAAATAATTACTTGTGAAGATCAGTGTGGGATAGGAAAGGAAGATGGCAGTATCTAATTTGATTTCCAGGTGCACACATTAGTAATTGTGATTATTTAAGAATGAAATAAAGTAGTTTTTCTTTTAATTTATGTGCATTGTTTTTCAAATAACTATCAAATTTCAGAAAATAAATATTTACTAATTTTTGGATGTTAGTTAATTAACACAATTTTTCATCATTTCTTTGGGTTTAGGTATGCCAGGGAAAAATTACCAAGACACTAAGTTTGCTGCAAAAGGAGAAAATTTGGGAACCCCTGGACCCCAGTACCCAATCTCTACAAAACTATTGTGCTAATTATGGGATTGCAGTAAACTCACTTCAATCTGTACCTCTTTTCTTCATATTAATGATAAAAAGAAATATATTTGCTTCTCTCCATCCTCTGAGAGTTGCGTGCATATTCATTAGAATGGGGATGATTCTAAGACAATCTTCTTACCTAGGAAAAAACCACAAATCTGAGCTGGTGCCAACTTGAGGTTTTGTTTCATCTCCCCACCCCTGGGGTCCACTGCTATATTGTTACAGGAATAATGAAGCATATTATTCACATTTATATTGCATGGGACTGAATTCATTAAAAAATGACTTTCCGCCAAAATAAAAACATCTACCCAACAGAGGGCCAGACCACCTTGGCCTAGCAATTCATCGAAAAACAGAAACACTCTGACAACACATTCCTTCATAAATTAAATAGTTATTAATGTATAAATCCAGCAGTTTTGTGACCAATGAAGAGGATATGACATTGGAAAAATTCTGTCTTCAGCTAGATAAGTATAGCCTATCGCATCTCCATGCTTTGAGGTCTCATGTGTATAGACTATGTATCTTCAATGTAGCTAATTATCCAAGCTATAAAGGGAAAAAGATAAGGCAGGAAACAGGGAAATCAAAAAGGAGTTAAACTGTAAGCCATCAACCATTGTGTGTGTCTGTGTTCTCTTATAAAAATACTGGATTCATGAACCATTGCCAATGAAGGTCATTCACTTAAACTGGAATAAAACACAATAGAATGCAATTTTCTTAATCTCCTGTATGAGTTTCCTTCCATGCATTACATTTCCATCCTTCATTTCTTTTGTCTCATTTCATGTCTTCTATTATAGTGGCTTTAATATGCTTACTCCCCAGTCTCTTATTGGCCCACGTTCAAACCATTTACGGTAAGTAATTAGCTTTAGCGTGTCTGAGCCTGCATTATCTTAGCCTGCTCTGTTTCACCGCAGTCTTTTATGAGTAGTCTTCTTATATCAGAATTTTAAAGAGTAAAAATAGGATCAATGTCTGTTGAGGACACTGCGGCTTAGCTTCTCAGTTTCCAGCAACTAATTGCTCTGTTATACTCATTTGACTTAAACCACAAATCCATTGACATAATGGGCTGTTTAATTTAAAAATAATAGGTTAAGTCAGACGAAAATTTAAGAAAGGCTTGCTTAACACATAGTCTCTAAATCCAGAATCAAATAGCAAGTAACCACAGGATATGCTGTAGAAAACGTGCTTAGAGAGACTTTAGGATGAATTGAAACCAAGTCAAAGAATTTACATTCCCCTTATCAAGACAGCCTTGACATTTCCCTCAGCTTAACTCAACTGCAGACAGACTTCTTCCTGATTCTGGGCACCTGACCTCTCTTTTCTTAGAGCACTTACTTTAAAAAACTTGTAATTGTAAATTCTTTCTCTGTCCCTTGGAGATGTAAATATTTTTTAAAAGCTTCTTGCTGGTCTTACAACCCAGGAATATCTTTCTTGAGGAGCTGGGGGCCCTCCTTTGACATGAAATCACGGGGAAGATACTGCCCCTATTTCCCAGTTTTGTAGGCGAACAGGACTCTAACTTCAGTGGGATCCTTGCTCCAAATTTTAAAACTACCTTCCATCTTGTCGATGTAAGAAGTTTACTTTTTCTTTGGATAAATCCAGCTGGCAAACACAGGTGACCTGTGATCTCTCTCTCACCCCACTTCCTAAATACCCTGCCTGCTTTTATTTTAGTGGAGTTGAGTTCTGGTCTCTCTCCCTAAAGCAAGAATCTTGAATAAAGTCTTCCTTGTCTATCTAACATTGTCTGATGCAATTTTGCTTTGACATCCCGGCAATGCCTGACGAAGTTATAAAAAATATTCAAAACCATCAGCTTTTTTTTTTTTAATTTTAGAATAATATGGCGGTACAGATGTTTAGATTACGTGTGTTGCCCTTGCCCCCTCTTCCCCCTCAGTCCAAGTTTCAAACATGTCCATCCTATTGCATGGTGCGCATTGCACTCTTTGTGTATGTATATACCCGTCCCCTCCTCCTTCCTCCCCCCTCCCCCCACCCAACATCCAATAGATGTTATCCTTATATATGCACTTATGTGTTGATCCGTTAATACCAATTTGATGATGAGTACATGTGGTGCTTGTTTTTCCATTCTTGGGATACCTCGCTTAGTAGAATGTGTTCCAGCTCTATCCAGGAGTATACAAGAGGTGCTATATCACCATTGTTTCTTAAAGCTGAATAGTACTCCATGGTATACATATACCA
>CAUYSK010018386.1:0-17785 GCA_963575035.1 Avahi laniger
ATGTGCACCACCCAAATGATGGACATATTTGAAACTCGGACTTAGGGAGGGAGGTGGGGGCAAGGGCAACATATGTAACAGAAACATCTGTACCCCCATAATATGCTGAAATAAATAAAAAAATTTATGTAAAAAAAAATAAATCTCTTAAGTTAAAAAAAAAAAACAGCAATAACAGCTAACACTTATTGAATTTATATCATGTGCAAACCAGTATAGACCATTAATAATACATTTATATTCACTCTTTCCATGCCCTCAACAACCAAATGAGTAGTTTGTTTGACTTCCTCCTTCGTATAGATGAGGAAACTGAGACATAGACAAGATAAGCAATTTGCTTAAGGTCACACGGCCAGCTGGGATTGGAAGCCAGGCTCTTTGCTCTCAATCACCCATCCCCTTCCCACCGTGCTCATGGGGACAACTAGAGCATGTCCCAAATACCAATGGAATGATTGCATCTCTCTTTATCTCCTGTTAAAAGTCCAGAATAAGAGAAAAAGTATTTTCCCTCTGCCAGCAATACCACTAACACTACTACATTGACATTATTCAGAAAATTGCTTTCACTTACGAAGCGTGGTGAGAACTCTCGGCCTAAATACTAGAGACTGTTTTCCAACAAGCCAAACCCAACTAGAAATAGATCAAAAAATTTCAGAAGTAGCAGAAGAGATGGAATTTATTGTTTTAAGCCCACTTCGAGATTTATTTCAAGACCTGACTGACCGTATTTCAGTGTTGGACATTAGAATAGAATCTAGTTTGCTGGGCTGTTGCTTTAGCACGAAGTGCAAACTCACCCTTCTTCAGTCCTCGTGGTGGGACACCATTTCAGAAAGCTGAGCGTTCAGAGGAATGTTACTTCTGCAAACAGTATTCTTAATGTCAAAGGATAAAGCATCGCAGTCATGGGGAAAGTTGTGCATCCACTAGGAAAATATTCATCAGCCTACCCAGTTGGTCATTCACTTCCCCTCTAGCTATTTGGACATATTTGAGTATGTATTAAAATACCCACAAGATCTCTGATCTTAATTATAAAGCTTGAGAAAAAATATCCAGCGAAAGTTATTTTCAGGTATAAATTTAGAAACTCCTTTTAACTCCTTTGCCTCAAGATTTACATAACTGTGAAGGCAAAGGAATCACATGATAAAAATACCAGATACTGCAGATTAGAAATGAAAACCAAACCAGCCACATTCCGGTTTCTTGCTATGAGTTCCAGAGGAGACCGACATCATCTGTGACGGAGAGAAGATGTGGTGTGGAGAGAAAATCTCCCAGGATAATCAAGGGACATATTTCCAACTCTCTTCCCCTCACAGACTGTTTTGTTTTCTCACATCAATGAGCTCGAATCAAATGTGGATCCCACGATCAAGCTGGCAGAAGTCAAACTCCCTACCTGGATGCTTGCAAATTGTAAATCACAACTTTACAAGGATTTAACTTTTCCCTTTCCAAAATAATCAAATGTTGTGGTGAGGGGGCCACTAATCATGACAAAAAATATACTTCAAATTCTTTCTTTTGGTGCCAAGTCCAATAAGTTCTCTGAGTGAAATTAAATGCACGATCTTATTCCAAACCACAGCTTCCCTCGGGGATGTGCAAATCTCAAGTGGGGGCTGAGAGGCCAGTTGTATCAAAGCCCAGGGTTACACCCATTTTTTTTTTTTTCCTACCCTTTTTAACTACTGCCTGTAGTATAAACGGCTCGGGCCCCTCTGCTTTGCAGCCTTCGCAGTCAAGTCAGCATCTTCATGCTTTACACATTCTGCCTCTAAAAAGTTGGCCCGACTTCTCTAAGTTTCTCACAGTTTTTGTTTGTTTTAAGAGATTCTCTGCTGAACTCCAGGGAAGAGGGGGGAAAAGGAGAGAAAAAAAACTTATATATATGTTATGATGTAAGCAATACTGACTCCATCTCTTAGATCTGCACTATCACAGGAATTAGAGATGGAAAAGATGCATTAGGTCATTCTGCACACCCTGTGCCAACACAGAGCTATTCCCTACAGTAGATTATCTCTTCTGAGAGTTTTTCATGTGTTTAAAGGGTAGCCAATGATAACATAGTTTTGTTTTATTTCTTTTTGCTGCTTTGTTCCATCCGGTCTACAACATGTCATTTCTAAGGATGCTCTAGGGTGACTTCTCAAAGGACATTTTTGAGTGCCCATGAAAAATTAAAATGACGTTCGTGCTATCCAACAACTATATTCTATACGTTCGGCATGGAACCATCCATAAAAATAAACTTTAAAGAGGCAATATTTAGTCCCAGGATGGAAATGTTATGTACAAAATAATTTGACATAGACATATTCTGTATATCTGGTGCATTATACCACAAATACAACCATGCTAGTGTGCATACGTGTTCACATAAAGTGCATACAAATACTCATCATTACTCCAGAGTGTTTCTGTTTCCAAAAACTTGTACCAAATGCTGCATAATTCATGAAAATGTGATCCAAAATATTTAAGGTTATGTTTCTCACAATTTTCTTCTTATCTCTCTTAAGTCATACATTTTAAATGTCAACGTGCATAGGGAGATATCTAATTTCAAGGGTACTCCTCCATCAGGGAACTCTAATTCTCCTTTAGTAGTTTTGTTTGTTCCTCTTTGTTCTTATCTTAAGATAATGGAGTATTTTGGTTTATTTTTTATGTGCTGAGCCTAAGTATTAATATTTCTACCTATCGAATCACCAGTTTCACCCCTTACGGGAAGAAATACAATGTTAGGGGAATCTAGCATGTAGAATGAAAACACTGTTGTATTTCTGAATGGCTATCATCTTAAACATTTGTCCTTGAAGACTAACTGTAGGAGATCAAATCAATACTACTGTTTGAAAGCATATCATCTTATGCTGGGGCCATAATCAACTCTGTTAAAATATGTGTTTTTTATTATGCCATATTCTAAGTTATATGGTCTTTGTCTAGGTGTAACGCAGGATACATTTTCATTTTTGCTATTTTTAATAAGTTGACCCATCCTTGATATGTGTGGTAGAAAAACAAAAAATTCTCATGTTTTGCTAAGAGGCAGGATAGTTTAGTAATCAAGAGTCTGGGATATGAAACACCATCTTTTAAAACTTGGATGTACCCTTCGCGAGTTTTGTGATTGTGAATTCCGTCAGGTTGTTCATCATATTTCATCAGATCTAAGATGTCATAGATTCTATTATAATATTGAAGATTATTTGATGTACTGTTAAAGCAAAAGTAATTCTCATTAAATGGTAACATGATACTTGCTTATCACTTAGATTTTTTTAAAAAATATATCATTCTTTATGTCAAACAAGAACCCTGATGCTGCTTCATTTCTTTAATATGGCTCTAGGTTTTTTGATTTTTTTTTTAGCAAATCATTTGAAATTATTCTGCAAGTTTTGATTTTATGCTTCTGGATCTGATCACAATGCATTAACAGAAAATTTTGAGACAACAATTAGGAAAATATTTTAAAAGGCAATTATACTCAACATATGTAGTTCTGAAAATGCATATATAACTCAGTTACAGTAAAATGATATAATCATCTCCAACCAAGTGCATGCATACATAGGCAATGGCAACTATGCCATGACTGAGATTATTATAAGATGCCATCAATTATAAGACAGATCCTGAGGTAAGAAATGGATATAGGTATAGATATAGGTAGATATAGATAGATATAGAGATGTAAAAAAAAAAATGGCAAGCACCATAAAAATCAACTAATTCTTATGTGCTTTAGTTTCTTCATTTGTAAATTAGGGGGAATAATGACATCTAATCAGGGAGAACTAAAAAAAAACTAAAATGCCTGACACAGTAGGACCTCAATAAATGTTAGCAACTGCATAATTCTTGCTATTATTGTTATAAATGCCTAAGGTCTGAAAATCATAAGGAAATGTCATAGTATTTAGTGATTCTCAGCTATATGAAGAAGGATGCGGATTTTGAAAAGAGAGGAGCTTTTTAAAATTACTGAAAATTACTGTTTTCCAATTTTTCTTATGCATCCCCCTTGGGAAAGAAGTGCGACTCTTCCCCAAGCCCTCAAGCCACAGCCATAGATAAGAGTATACATATGTACCTGGTGAATTATAGGTAGAAAAGAATTGAGCAATTTTTGGAATCAAACAGACAAATCTTTCAAATTCACAGTTTGCTACTAACTAGTTCAGTGGCCTCAGCAAATTTAAGCTCCCTAGGCCTCAACGCTTCCATATGTAAAATGATTTAATAATACAATTTATTTAAGCATAAAGGTAAAATGAGACAAAGTACTAAGGTACTTTCCATGATGCTTGACATATAGACACTAAATACATTCTGGTTCTTTCCCTTAATGTGCCAAAAATCAGTGGAGGTCATTTTTAATAAACACAATTATTTAAAAGAGGAAGGTACACACTGAGGTAATAGAAACAATAAAATAAAAAGAGCAGAGATTAAGGTTAAACTTACGGTCTTCACAAAGGACTTTATTAACAGACAAAATCTGTTTATAAAACAGACTTCAAAAAAATAAAAAAAAGAGCCTAATTTATCCCAAAAATAAATGTATGATAGAGGGATTCAACTTACTTTATGTGATTAAAAGGTAGAATTAAATTGGTGAATTTTAGAGAAAAAAATATGGGGCTTCAGAACCCATCAGGTTCTTCCCCACCATTCTTGGGGAAACCTTAGCACTTACTTCCTCTTGCAAAGGGCTCTTCTCATGACTGGTTCCTTAGAATCTTCTCTTCCTTCAAAAAGATCCTGCCTGAGCACTGTGGCTAATGGGTTCCCCTAGTAATCCTCTTACAGAACCCTTCTTATTTACTTCATCACTGTAATAATAATAATTAGTTATTGTGTCATTGGTTTATTTGTTTAGTTGGTGAATTGGAGAATAGCATGGCATTAGGGTTAAGTGCATGGCCTCTGGAACCATTATGACTGGTTTAAACTTTTGCTCTGTCACTTATTGGCCACTTCTCACTGGCAAGTTACTTGCACTCTCTTCCTCACCTATAAATGGGAAAGATAACAGTTTCCACTTCATAGGCTTGTTGTAGGAGTAAATGAATTAATACATATAAAGCACCTGGTAACTGACATGTATGTGCTCCCAATAAGTGTTAGGTGCTCTTGTTTTATTTTTAACCTCCTTTGTGTTCCAATGCCTTGCTTAATGTCTGACAAATAATTGGCACTCAATATATGTGTATTAAAGCAATGAAAGAATGACTGTTCTGAAGAATGTTCCTCAGGGGAGATCTTGAACAATGAGAAAGGTTGCTCTTTGAGGTCATAAGTCCTTCTCAGTCAACACAACTGCTGAAAGAACTCTTAGAAAGGTTTTAGAAGTCATTCTATAATTGCACAGGAGCTATAACTAGTGAATCACTGGGGTCTCTTCCATCTAGAAGATTTTGATATTGATCTAAGGTAGTGTTCTCACCACGTTCCTTCTGCAGGTCCTAATTTTCTCAAAGACAAAATGAAGGTTTTTGACTGAATAATCCCTAACGTCCATCATCTCTAACATTCTGTGACTCTATATGTGAACTAGTCTAATCTGTTATTACAGGTATTATATTTTTTCTTGCGAAAACTCCCCTAAGAAAAGAGTTTTTCATTTGGCAATACAAGCAAATTTGTTCAAATCGCACCTGGGACAGAGTTATTCTATCCTAGAGACAGGGAGTCCCAACCATTGGTGACTGTGCTCTAGTCACCACTACTTGGTTACAGGAACATAAACCGCCCATTTTCCATGCCTCCTGTTTCCACTACTGTATTCTTCACTTTTCACCTTCCACAGCAATACAGCCTCGCTTTGTGCAACTCCGAAGCAGAGGCATTCCACCCACGCATCAGTGCAGACATCAGAGCCAGAAAAGCCCTATGAGGTCATGCAGACCACACCCCTCCCAGAGCAGGAACATCCTCTCCAACTGACATTTCAGCTCCTCTTCTGGCTCCAAAATGTGGTGTTCTTCGGTGGTTCCCGTGTATGGTTTGAATAACAATTTATAAGCATTCTGGGATCCTTTGAAAATAAAGATTCCATATAAAGTTATATTGCTGTTTTGTTTATTATAAAGGGTTTTTTTTTTCATGTTTAATCTTCCTGGGAATAGCTGAAGAAGCTTTCTCAAAGAGGAAATTGTACCAGCAAGACTTTTGACCTGATTTTTATCAAAACTGATAGTCAGCTATTCAAAACCTGGCTGATTAACACCCCTGATTGTCCCACTGTAAATGCACAATTGAGAACTTAGGGGTTTTTTATAGCAATTAAAATATTATTTAAAGTACTAAATGTCAATTACTGCTAATATATTTGCTCACATTTCCCATGAGTTTAAGTATATATTTATTTACCACTTTTAATGTAAGTTCTGTTTATTTTTAATTGTATAACAATGCTCCATTGCCTTTGGATATGAAGACTTATAACTGTTAATTTGCTAAATGTTGAACATTTTAAAAATCTGTTTGCTTGATTCATTGTGCTGAGCAATACAAATACAACTTAACGTTACTCCAGGTGACAAGAAACCCAACTGATTAACACAAATGTCAAACACCACTGGAGATTCGATCCAGTTCCTTGGCCACCATCCAGCCACTCCTCTGGCCCAAGGACAATTTTATTATTTCTTTGTTAGCAAGGGGGCATAGAAGTAGGAAACAAAGGTCTTAGATGATCATAGTAAGTAGCGCCTTGCATGCTACTTATGGCTTTCTTCTCCTACAGAGCTTAAGGCAAAGAGCCTACGATGATACTCAGTTTTCCTACACACACACACACACACACAAAATTAGCAGTGTTGCACTGATTTTTGAGTTCAAAGCTTGATTGCGGAAAAACAGGGCCACTGGTCATTGTTACCCTAGTCATAGAGACACAGTCAGAGAAGAGCCAAAATCTGTCCACTAAGTTCTAATTCATAGTCACATTCACAAGATCACATTTTCTTAATGAATCACTGGTAATAGAAACTGGAAAGCACCCCATAAAATGTAAAATGCTATTCAAAGGTATCACAGTAATAATGGGAAACATATTTATCAGTGATGTTTCATAAGCTAAATATAATTTTCTGATTTTAAAAAGGTTGCTACTCACACTGGAAAGCTCTGAGTGACTGCTGCCTGCTCGGACACAGGACTAATAATGCACAGAAACTCAGTTGTGGCCTGAAATTGGGAACAAATGTCAACTTCTGAAACTTTCGAATGAAGCAGAGCCCAGAAGGGAACAGAGACTTAGAAATTTCTAGTTTCAACTTTTCAGCAAAAGTAGAACAAGTTTTCAAGGAAAGAAAGGGGCTCAAAGGATAAATAGTTATTGAAGAAAACATTGAAAACACAATTTTTGGATCAGATTAGAATATAGACTGGGTATAAACTAGTAGAAAGTATTTTAAGGTTATATTGAGTAAAGGGCCAAGTGACTATCAAAAGGAAAACAAAAGATTTAGCAGTTTTAAATACATGAACAAATGCCTACTAGTAAGCATTCTTCATAGGAATGCAGTAATTGAAGGCAATATAAAAGCACCAGCATTTATGCCATACTTACCAAAATATGAAATACTTATCTATAATATTCATCTATTTCTCTGTTTGATACTTCTGCCCATTAAACCTAGATATCTCCTCAAAGTGGGAAGCATCTAGAACCTTTGAACTTTAGAGACTACCTAGGGGCTAATAGGACTAGCCAACAAGTCTCATTTCAAGTTCACTTTGAGTGATGAGGAGCACAGGAAGGCTGCCTGAGTCACTGAGAATTCAGAGGCCTTACACCAACTCAGAGATTCAGTGGGAAGAGTCTTTGATCAATTATTCCTGCCTGTCACAGCCAGAGGAGGGGGAGGGAGAGGAGAGAAGCCCACCTGCCACTTACTTCATTTTCTAATTCAATCCAACCTTCTCAGTTTACTGTTGAGGAACCAGGGTATAGGGAGCTTACATTCAGGAATAAAGAGCTGGAGTACTTGGCCAAAGTGTAGACATCCACAGAACTGTTTCTCTTTGTAGAATGCAGTTCAATGTTCAGTTCCCTGCCCTTTCTTTACATCATTGCATTCCAAATGCTAATTATTTGGAATTCTACAAAATAAAACTAACTCTGTAACTAATACACAGTTCACTTCAACAATAATATAGTCTTAAATGGCATGTATTGGTTTATTCCATGAAAAAAACGTAATGCTTAAACATATTTGTAAATCTATTCAAGCTCCTAATATCTATCTATCTGAAAAAAATTATTTGTTACTAAAACTTAATTTCTGTCTGTAGGACATTAACTCCTGTAAGTGTACTATTTTTCCTAGGCCTCGTTCCTTAGGCTTCTTTCTCTGTTTAGAGAGTTTATAAATCTAACTGACTTAATCCCATTCAGTGTGATACTAAAACTAGTAATGAAGTGTAGAGGAACCATTAAGGTACCAACTTCCTCTAAAGCTGCACACCAAAATGCCCTTGAGTAATCTTAAATTACTAGCCATATTCCCTTGAAGCTTACAAGAAGTATGGAATATCCATTGGTCCAGAACTTACCTTCTATAACCACACATAATATAGAATTATTTTTCAGAAATCCATATGAAATGTTCCAGGTAACCAAATAGTTGTTGCAGTTGTAATAATTGGATATCTAGTATCTATACCAATATAAAATATCCCAGCCCTAATAGGTGTTGTTCTTCACTTAAATTTTCCCTTGTCACTTACATGGTTTTTTTTCCACTTTTCGTTCAGGTACAGTTATTCTAAAACTTGCTAGAGTACACCTGCAAAGACAAGAAAGCAATCGTTTCTACAAAAAGGCCCTAGAGAGGAAACATATGCGAACCATGAAGATGGTTTGTAACGGAAGTACCTCATGCACACTTTGGTTCTCCCATCATATTTTCCAGAACTATCTATATTGTTCATTGGGAAATCAAAGGCATACCTCTATTTTGTGGGCCTTTTATGAAAATCTTTTAACACAGACTACCCTTTAAAAAAATAGCATGGGGAAGGGGAGTCATGGGCATGTTTTATGACTTTTACGGCCTTGCCTCTCCAGCTGCCCATTGAAGAGATATTTTGGCTCAGGTTTACGTATCATGGCAGCATGGGCCCATGGGGACCCATAGAGGTTTGTAATGAGGGGTTCAGTTAACCAGTTTTATTATTTCAGAAGGCCTAAGGGAATAACACATTCACCAATAATAAGGCTGCTGAGGCTAGAGTGTCAAATTACTTTGCTTTGGGGCAAAATCTTATCAATTTCATATGAAAACTGTTATTACCTCATGCTGATCAGAGTCTCTGATTGGGAACTCTGTGTGTGTGTGATTAATAAAGTGTGAAATAAAAACAAATGAATTGGGTTTTTTTTGGACATTAATTTTTTTATTCCAAAATATACTTTCCCAGACATAGAAGATCATCAGAGAAGACTAATTAATATCGGGTATTTAATGTCAACCAAATATCTTGAATAATGATAGTGATGATGATGTAATAGCTAAAACTTACACGCCACTTGCCGAGACAAGATTGTTCTAAGCACCATACAGAAACTAATGTATCCAATCCTCGCAAGAGTCATGTTATGTAGGTACAATTCTTAGGCTAAAGAAGGTTTATAAAATAAGAAACGAGGATACCGACACAGAGGGCAGCAAAATATTATACCCGGAATCACACAGAAAGTGAGCGCCAAAGCTAGAATTTGAACCCAGGTAGTTTGGCCCCTGAAACCACGCTCTCAAGTCCTTCCTTCAGGGAACACTTTGGTTAATGTCTCATTTTTTATTATAACAAAGATAACAGAGCTCAGTGGCTTCCTCATCTGTAAAATTGGAAATATTAATAGTTTTTCCAAGAGTTGTTGAGAAGATTATATAAGTTAACTTTTATAAGCTTCTAGAACAATAGCTAGTAGAAGGTAAATTCTGTTAGGTGTTTGACAGTATGAATCACAATACTTTTTAAACTATGAAGCTTTTTTTTTTCTCCTCTTGAGCACAAATCAAAATCCTGAGGCCAACCTTTTCACCTGTGTTCAAATGGCTAAAAAATTAACTTTGAAAATGATTTTGTTTTTGTCTAACTACCAGGATGCAAGAAAATTCCATTGGTTGCCCACAGATAAGCCATTAACCCATCATACTGTTAAAAGCCCAGGTGAACACTCCCTTTACAAGCAGGAAGCAGAAGGTAAGGAGAATGACACCATGACAAGTTCAGTTCAGGCACATGAAACCAGGCACATGAGCCCTGCTGGGGACCCTCGCTGAGCTTTTCTTCCTTTTTGGCCTCTTCAGAAACATCCCTGTGAGACAGGTCATTTACCACTAAATCTGTGTGCATGGAGACAAACGTTTGGACTGTAACACCTACATGATCTATTCATTCCCAGGACAAGCGTATCATTGCATAATGTAGCTCAGTTTTAATAAAACTCCATCCTTTGAAGTTCCGTTGTGGAGGAGAGTCATTCCACAGCAGCTTTGAAGTATACTCCCTTAAAGAAAGTAAGAGAAAAAGCCATTGTTTATTTCACTACTATTTAAGAGCTAATGAGAGATTTGCACCTGTACAGCTGTTGCGGACTAAAACTAGCTCATGGAGTGAATGTGTTTTCTGCTTGAGACAGTTGTAAATGCCTTGAGTAAAAACACTGAGGACTGCTAATGGATAGGTTTATTTTAAAGCATGCCATCTGCTATCAATCATAGAGAAGTATAGGAAGCAAGTTTGGCTGGGCTCCCTCCTTGCAAGCCTGATAAAGACCGGGCTCCAGGACTCGGGAACATCGAGTCCTCAAGAGAATAAAACATCAAACCTACTCAGCAGCTCCACTAACAATAATAAAAATGCCTCTGCCTAAAGGTGACATTCTGAATTTACGATTATTTGTGTCTATAAAGTGTATTCTTTGGCTCCTGACTCATTCTGACTGTCTCACTCTGAGAACAATACATTAAGCCTGCCTGGAGTAAATGGAAATCCTATCCTTTTATTAAACCAGCAGCCAGTACCTGAGACAATCTAATGCCCGTAGGATCGCAGGAAGATTTTCAGCTCTGTTCTGTTCCTTCTTAAAGATTTTTCCTAAGAAAATTACAAACAAAATCAATGTTAATGCACTGAAAATATATCCGTGATGTGGGCAAGTTTATATTTCCTAAAAGACGAAATAAAATGACGTAAAATAAAAGATTAAATTGGAAGTAATTCTACTATCCTTTCATCACTTGCTCATTGCGGTGCCGCAGAAAAATTACATATTAGAGGTGTGTTACGGTAAAATTTAGAACTGGCTGCTCAGAATTGTTTATGTTCTTTATGCCATATGGACCAAGCATGTTTTCAAGAGGACAAACATTATTTCCTCGGTAATCTTCCAGCTGTGAAATCATAACCAATATTGCTTTCAAAAATGGATCCCAAAGTATTCCTTGAAAAATACCGAGCCTGGCTTATTAAAAGTGCTGCCTGCTGAAATCCTCAGTGGATGAAATGAGTTGTGGTGGCACTGGAAACTTCCGCAGCTTATAATGGTATATTCTGCCTCAGATCTGCAGCTTAACTTAATTCTATTGCTAGCCCGGAATACGGAGTTGTGAGTGTTTAGGGAAAACTCACCTGGCCAGCAAACTCATGAGCCTAATTAAAGTTAATAGAGAAATTAAAAGAGGACAGCATTGGCTCAGTAGTGGTAAGAAGAAACGTATGAGGCAATAGAAATTCAGGGTAAGAACTTAGATTTTTGTGTTAGGCATTTGTTACAGATACTTCTTCCTAAAGACATGAAACAGAAATTGGTATAATTTGACTTGCTATATATTATGGGTGATATGTTACAGTCCAGTTAGTGATTCTCAAGCTCAAGAAAATTAATGTTTTAGGTTAAATAGTAAAGAAAAGGAAATACGTAACCAATGAGTACACTTGCAGATCTGGTGTATATCAGAACTCAGCGAGGCTCTATGATTTTAGGAAAATAAAAGGCATTATCCCTGCCCTTCATGGAGAAAGAAACTCTAATCTAACAGTTTCGACAGAATTATGGGGCCATATCAGAGTATCAATCTTAAGAGCTAAATTCTTAGATAGAGAAAATAAATGCTACAAGAGTCCAGAAAATAGGGAGAGAAGTAAAGTCTGCAGTAGCCAGGAAGACTGGTTGGAAAGCCTTGCATTGTTTCCTTAAAAACAGAAAGGAGAGATCACATAAATGTACAGAGCTTGTAATAAGTCAGACTTAGAAAGATATAAAAGAAATTTACCTGCTGAAATTTTGGCGTGCTTTCTGATGCAATGTGGGATTAAATGTTGAGTCAAGTTACAAAACATACCTGAGGCAGAAGGAAGCTCCAATCACGCTTTAGTCCTGGGACAGGGGCCCAAAAACACAATGTCCATACTGACAGAGCAGGAAATGTATTAATATCCACAAGGAGTCATCTAGGGCAGAGGCAGATTGTAGCAAATCAAAGGGCATCTGCCTCCTCTAAGGAGGCAGCCTCTCCCCAGCACCTGCAGAGACTGCCATGAGAGGAAGAAAGCCCAGTATTGCCTGATCTCCAACTTCTCAAAGGCTTTCAAGTAATACTTCTCGATTTTGTAAAAACCTTTGAGGTCAAACTAAACACCTTACCCCAATGGGACGGATCCACCAATCTTACTCCAGGCTTCTCAGTCGTTCACATCACAGAGAAACCTGACTCTTTAATCCTAGGAATCCCGAAAATAAGTCTATAAATGCTACCAGAAGCCTCTGTACGACATTTGAAGTCCTTCTATGTGGTGGCACCACCTAGCTTTGAAGGAAGCCAATTCTGTGAACTGTTCTATAAGAGCCAGTCTGATTCTGGAAGCTTTGTACGAGTGCCAAAGGTTAGTGTGCTTCTTACACCAGATTCAAACCCTCGACAAATAATTTCATGGAGTACTAATGAAAAAACCGCTGTGATGGGGCCTGTGCTGCTCTGATTAGACATTAGTGGCTGTATCAAGAAGAGAAATACCTGAAGATTAGTACAGTAATTTGTTTCTCTAAACCTGAATCATTTAATCTCTTTTCTTAAGAAAGCAGTGGTCCATGAATATGGTAAAAGAATTAAAACTGCATTTATAAAGTGATTTCCTAAAGATTTTAATGTTTCCAATAAAAAGGATGAATCATTAAAATATAGTTAATAAATATTACTCAGAACTCATTACCTTAAATATTCCCTACTTAGAAATTACAAATATTCACTGTCTGAATTTTAAGAAGGTTGTAATACTAGGTAGGTATTATGTGATGCTTTCACAGTTAATATTTGCAATTTAAGATCTACACATTTTGAAAGAGAAGAGTTTAAACAGAGATAAATCTATTATTGTGCTTCAAGAAATCTCATTTTATCATATCATTTAAGGAATTATTTAAATATTGCTGCCAATTCTCACTATTTATAATTCTATACCATCAGGAAAGTGTTTCCAAAAACCTAATGCATTTATTCATTCGGTCAACAAGTATTTACTGAATTCTCACAAGGTTCTGTACTTGATGCAGAAAAAAATATCTTACTAAAGGAACTTTGTGTTACTGGATTGGAAATCATTTATTTTGGTTTCTTTTCCTTGCATTTTTTATTAAGCAGTCTGTATTTCAAAATCATCCTTGTTCAAAGGCAGATACATAAATAGCAACAGGTTCAAAGACAGAAACTCTTGCTGCATACCAAGACTGGTCAAATATTGTCTGTACCAAGGTATAAGGCTGCTGTTAATGTTATGACAACCTTTTCGAATTCAGAAGCTTAAATGACCACAATATCAGGAGACAGGTGACCATTTGGGAAGTAAATATGCCAATCAAATAATCCAAACTCAAATCAAAATCAATGATATAAAAGTAAAGAAAGAAAGAACAACATTAGCAAAAATATGCTCTCTGCTGTACTGGAATGAGCTTCGTACTAGGACTTGTTTTCTGGCTTTATCACAAAGGAACTGTAACCTCCTTGGAAGAAATATCACTTCCCCGTGCCTTTTGTTTCTTTCCTGAAAAAGTAGAGAGTGAGACCAGGTGGTCTCAGTCCTCTGCCCTGTCTAGGATTTCTTATCTTGTTTTAAGCTATTTCTATTCCATGGCAGTTAGACGTATGAAACAAAAATCATTTCTTAAATAAATTTTGACTTTAGATATGTTTGTACTTTTTAATATTTATAGATTTGGTAAACATTTTTCTTTTTATGTCTAAGAAAATATATTTTCCTCTTTAAAAAAAAAGTTTTTTTACTTATCCATCCATCCAGCCTACCTGGAATGCCAATCTACAGAGAAAACCACTGTGAAAATGTTTTATTCTGTCAGTCATTTATTATACTTCACGGAAGTATACATACATACTTATACAAAGGTGTCAGTGAGTTATATTAGTTTCTTATTCTTCTTTTCCCTCTCCTCTACATTAGTCAAAATCTTACCCCATATCACTGGATATTCTTTAAAAATACAACTACAAAATCTTCCATTAGATGGACATACCTTAGTTGATTAACCATTCCCCCAACGCTGGACACTGAAGTTGTTAACACTTTTTGCCAACAAAAATCCTTTCTGATAAATCTTAGTGTACACCTATGAGCATTTCCTTAAGATCAGTTCCTAAGCCTGGATATACCATTTTTAAAGCTCTTGACTTGTAGTGCTACAATGTCTCCCAGCAGGATTCTGTCAATTGATTCTGCCACCAGTGTAGACGATTGTTTCAGATTAACGCTGTGGTGTGCATTATGTCAATATGATAGTTGGCCCATCCCAGGAGGTTTTATGTTGCTTCCTAGGAAGCAACAGGGGAGGGAGTGCCACCTTCATCTGGAGTTTTCTCAATCACAGTCTTTCGGTATGCCTGAAAGCTTATAACCGCGCACTCTGCATACCCATTACACACACGGCCACTTGGCCCCACGGTCATACGTGTAAGATGAACCTTCTGATGACAGCAAACAGACTCTCACTGACATACACAGTCACGGAAGGGAGGACTTTTCTGAGCCCATTTAGTTAGAAGTCAGCTGTCAAGCAAACCTTGGAGAGCCAGAGTGAGTCTTCAGGGGGTCATGTCTGGTTGAGGAAATAGTTTCTAAGATGATAAAAGTGTTACATGGTGTAGACGGAAGAGATCTTTTCCCTTTATCTCCTAAAGAAAGAAAGCTGTTGCCAGGAAATGCGATATTTTCAAAACCCAACAACAACAACTAAAAGAAAAATTTGCTGATTTTGCCAGCTAGCGCAAGGAACTCGGCCGCCAGTCAAAGGGCTCTGTATCCAACTCAGAGCTGGATTCACTTTAACAAAAATTTCCCTCTGCAGCCACCTAAGTGCCTGTTGAATTAGGCAAGAAGCCAAGGTGGGGTAGAAACAGTCACTCAAATGAAATGTCCGTTTCCATTTGGATCTCTGTGGCCCTTTCCCATGTCATGGTGAAAAAATGCTTCCTCTGCTTGAATGTTTCCAGGATGCGTTGGTTTGAGGAGGAAGTCGGATCTGCTGCTCAGAAGGCATCTATAGGAAAGAAGCCACAGCTCTGCACAGTCAGAACCAGGCCGTCCCTGCCTTTAAAAAAATGCAAAATTTATTCCTCGCCCACTCCTCCCCATGGTTTTGATGTTGAAAGAAACCTGTTGTGGTTTAAATGACTCGGTCAGTTCTTTTGGGATTTTCCAAAGTTTCCTATAAAAAGAAATCTGTGGGAAATAATGATTGCATAATCACTAACATATGCCAATTTTGCTAAACCCGTTATCTTTCTGGTGTTTTGAATCACATTGTCCCATCTAGTGAATTGATATTTTCTAATAGTTTTACCTCTTAAGTAGTGATGCAGACAATACAGTCACTTTTTCAAAAACCTTTGAAGGGTCTCTAGCTAAAGAAAAAGCAAAGAGTAAGACCATGTTGTTTATGCAGCAAAATCAGCAGGAGAGGGTGATGAATGGTGGGAAAATAAGACAATTATCCAGACAAATGGTAGACAGAAGCAAAGCTTGATCCCTCAAGTACTTGCATACCTTAAACAACATTTTTGACCTGAATTAAGAGAAAAAATGCCTTAAATTTTTCCTTTGGTAGTGTAGATCTGGTTAATTAGAAAGATTATTCATATTATTCTATCCATAGTAGACACAGAATTGTTCATTTTGGCTTAAAAAACATTAAAGTGCCTGGACACACAAACTCATCTTTAAATTTAGAGAAAGCTGGAGATAGAGTGAAAAGGCCAAAGCATCACACAGTATGAGGCTGTTGGAGGAATAAAATGGGTATTATTTAATATCTATGAAGATGAAGATTACTGATGTGGGATCCTCAATGTTTTAAGTGAGGTATAAATAAAGAATTCCAGAGGCTGCTATTCTTGGCAGCTGTGTAGCAGAGAATCCATGGGCTTATTATTTACTGGTAGTCCCAAAGATCCCACCAAAACAAACAAACAAACAAACAAAAAACACCTATGTTAAAAGCAAATCCACCCTTTTATCAAACTGTTTTGGCTATTACCGTCCTTGGCGAGAAGTGGATGGGCCCAGTGAGTTACTGATGGCTGGCCAGGGGGGCATGTGTGAGTACCCGATAAACTAAGGCTCCACAGCTGGCATTCAGCAGGGGCCAGGTCCAGTAGCCCTCAACTCTGGTTGTACATTAGAATCACCTGGAGGGCCATAGGTGTGTTTTTAAAAGGTCTTTGGGAGATTCCAATGTGTAATCAGGGAAGGGAACAATATTCATGCTTTTACGGCATCTAGAACTTCTCTATATTAATCCACACCCTACTTAAGTGTGGATACATTTTAAATGCACTATCTTTACAAATAGACTGTAAGAGAGTTTATTTCGCTACTGTTGTATCGCAGTACCTAACATGATGCCTGGATCATAATAACTGTTCAGAGCATATTTATTGAATAAATACATGAATAATTATAGGGCAACATTTGTTTTAACAGTGACTGGTTATTTTACAAGTGATGAATACAGTACGAGAGGAAAGTTTTAGCATAGGGCATTTTTACTCAGAGAAAACTTAGTGAAAATGCTGAATCCTTGCCTGGGCATGGAAGGCAGTAAGAAATTTTATTTATGGAAGAGAGAAACAGCAGTAGCAGAAATTGAAAAGCCTGATGCTAATCACTTTGCAGGATGAAAGCTAAAATTAGTTTTAAAACGTATCTGTACTGCCCCTTGCATTCATGCCAGAATATCTGAATCTGGAGTTTTAAAGGAATTTTAGAACATATTAAAAGATCAATGAGTTAGAAAACAAAATTTGGGAAGATGAACAAACGAAAGAGATAGCTAAGAGCTAGCAAATATCCATAGGTAACAAGTAACGTTCACTAACTTAACTTCATTTTATGGGAATGTTTCTAGTTTGGGAGATGTATTGATTTGCATCAGAAATTGTATATCCTATCTTCATTGATAAGATTAAGATTGTGGATTAAACCATGGTACAGTTAAGACAAGTCATACCTCATTGAAAGTTTCATGTCTTTGGCCGGGCGCGGTGGCTCACGCCTGTAATCCTAGCTCTCTGGGAGGCCGAAGTGGGCGGATCGTTCTGAGCTCGGGAGTTCGAGACCAGCCTGAGCAAGAGCGAGACCTCATCTCTACCAAAAATAGAAAGAAATTAATTGGACAGCTAAAAATACATACAGCAAAAATTAGCCGGGCATGGTGGCACATGCCTGTAGT
>CAUYSK010018387.1:0-21670 GCA_963575035.1 Avahi laniger
TTCTAGTCCTTTGAGATGCATCGTCAGGTTGTTTATTTGAAGCTTACTTAGTTGTTTTTTTTTTATTTCAGCATATTATGGGGGTACAGATGTTTAGGTTACGTATGTTGCCCTTGCTCCCCCCTCCTCCCCCCAGCCCAACATCCAAAAGATGTTAATCTTATATGTGCACTTATGTGTTGATCAGTTAATACCAATTTGACGGTTAGTACATGTGATGCATGTCTTTCCATTCTTGGGATACCTCACTTAGTAGAATGCGTTCCAGCTCTATCCAGGAGTATACCAGAGGTGCTATATCACCATTGTTTCTTAAAGCTGAATAGTACTCCATGGTATACATATAGCACATTTTATTAATCCACTCATGTATTGTTGGACACTTGGGTTGTTTCCACATCTTTGCAGTTGTGAATTGTGCTGCTATAAACATTCGGGTGCAGGTGTCTTTCTTATACAGTATCATTTTCTCTTTTGGGTAGATGCCCAGTAATGGGATTGCTGGATCGAATGATACTTCTACTTGTATCTCTTTAAGGTACCTCCATATTGCTTTCCACAGAGGTTGCACTAGTTTGCAGTCCCACCAACAGTGCATGAGTGTTCCTATCTCTCCACATCCACGCCAACATTTATTGTTTTGGGACTTTTTGATAAAGGCCAGTCTCGCTGGAGATAAGTGATATCTCATTTTGGTTTTAATTTGCATTTCCCTGATGATTAGAGATGCTGAGCATTTTTTCATATATTTTTTGACCATTATTCTGTCTTCTTTTGAAAAGTTTCTGTTCATGTCCTTTGTCCACTTTTTGATAGGGTCGTTTGTTTTTTTATTGTTGATTTTACCGAGTTCTATGTAGATTATTGTTATCAGCCCTTTATCGGATTTGTAGCATGCAAAAATTTTCTCCCATTCTGTAGGTTGTCTGTTTGCTCTTGTGACAGTTTCTGTGGCTGTGTTTCACACCAATTTTGCAGTATAAAACTGAAAAATATTAGCAGTTTTCCAAGAATGGGGTGTTTTCACCTGACAGACACTCTTAATTTCCCTTCTTTAATTCTGCTTCTATGAGTCACCAGCCCCTGATGCTTCTCCAAGTCACCTCTGCAGTTTTGTCTGCAATGCTAGTGTCTGTAACATTCACAACCAAGGTTTTAAATGGAAACACATACTCCCTTGCCTTTTTTGCACATTATAAAATTTACTGTTACTACAATGCAAGATAGATATGTATACATGAATGAGTGATAGATGGGGAGAAATGGCCATTGCTTTTGTGTTATTATTTGAAGGACACTGGGAATGCCAAAAATCAAGACTGTTGACCAAGGTTCAGCAAACTATGGTCTGTGGATCAAATCTTGTCTGCTGTATGTTTTCGTAAATAAAATTTTATTGGAACACAGCCATGTCGAGTCTTTTACATATTGCCTAATGATTCATTTACATATAGTCTAACTACTACAGCAGGATCGAGTAGTTGTGAAAAGGCCCACAAAATCTAAAATATTTACTACCTGGCTCTTTAAAGAAAAAACTTGCTAACCCCATCTTTGGGTTGTCGCTCTGTTAGTGCTTGAAATTCCCCATGAAGAAGACGTCATTTGGGAACATGCCTATTGGTAAAGGGAAAAGCCCTGCATAGAAGTAATACTCCAGTGTTCTTGAAGTGAGATGCTTTTCTCCTCCAAATTAAGCCCGGGATAGAAATGAAAACAGGGATAGGAGGAGAGAGAAAGGAAGTTGGGGTATTGAGAGGTGCTTCAGGACAGAGTATTTAAGTAAGGGAGGGTGTGGTGGTGAACACAATTTACCCATTCAGGATACATTCAGAGAATAAGAAACATCGAGTGGCAGACTTGTATGAATATCATTTCCTGCAACATCTGGTAAGGACAAGCCCAAACATGGGCATGGAGAGCACTACACTAAGACTTTAGACAAATACCAAAAAGATAGAGAAAAGGTCCCAGTTGAAGTGAATTCAATTAACCTTAACAAGGATTAATTGAGTGCTTCATCTATACTAGCAGACAAAAGGTGGAGAATCTGGCTGAGAATAGAAAGCTTGATTCATTTCTGTCAGTGGGGCTACCAACCTTGAAATAATAGCACCAAGTTCGACTCCACCCTCTCCCTCAACCACTGTATAGCCGATCAATCATATCTCTTTCTTTTCACTCATTCCCAGTGCTACCAGCCTAAACCAGACTGTAATCAATCAACTCAGTCAACTAATAATCCTTTGAGTCTATGATGTATATATGAAAATATAACTGATAACACCATACAGTACCAAAGAGAGGCAAGACATTGAGAGGAATAAAATTGCAGAAAAGGGAGATTGCTGAGGCCTGGGTTGATTACAGAAAACTTAAAGACAGACATGGCAGCTGAGCTGAGCTTCGAAAGTCAGAAATATGGAAAAAGGCATCTTAAGTGAAGGGATGGGCCGAGCAATGACATAACATGTGGAATGCCTCATTCGAGCATTACAGTACATGGTGGCACTAAAGAAGAGCCTAAAACTCTGCCCCCAAAGGTGAAGTAGGCCATTGAGAACAGTGACCAAACCCCTACCAAGCTGTGTGATCCCTAAAGAGCTGGCTGAACATATTTAGATTGCTCACTTACACTTAATTAATGTGAGGGGATGTGCTGATTAATGGTCTCTTGTATCCAGGGAGACTGTTACTTATGCTAAAGATAACATAATCATGTGTGTGGGAGGGAAACAAGTGACACCTGATACATATGCCCTGGAAAATGGCATCCTAGTGAAACAAATCCAACATGAAGAGATAAAGTGGCATCCATATCTACATTGAGACCATGGTAAGAGATTTTACAATTCATGCATAACTTTGTGAAATTCCTAAGAAATGAATATAATATGATTTGTTTATGGTTTGGCACCAAGTCTGTACCGACTTATCCCCCACAAACCACGAAATATTCTGCAAAACAAATAAAAAAGCTAAATCTTGGAAAATCTCTCCTTTGCTATATCTTTTAGAAACTAATTCAATCTAAAGAGCCATTGTTGACTGTACATGTAATATTGCTGCACTTTCCTGTCTATTATGACTCATATATACAGTCATTCCTCAGCATCTGCAAGGGATTGGTTTCAGGACCCTCACCTCTGCAGATACCAAAATCTGCAATGTTCAAGTGCCTTGTATAAAATGGTGTGGTATTTACATGTAACCCAATAACATCTTCCTGTATATTTTAAGTCATCTCCAAATTACTTATCATACCCAATATGGTATAAATGCTATGTAAATAGTTGTTATACTGTAGTGGTTTTTTATTTGTATTAATTTTATTGTTGTATTGTTATTTTTCTAATATTTTCAATCTATAGTTGATTGAATCCGTGGATGTGAAACTTGCAGATACAGAGGGTTGACTGTAATTCCTCACCTATCCCAGCGTATTCATCTTCATGGCAGGTGACCAACATGGAGGAAATGAGCACTGATAAACTCTCACTCCACTGGAAATTATCTCTTTGTATTATCACATTCCCATTTAATGTGTCCAGTGACCTCTACTATTTGTATAGTACTCTCATTAAGTATGTCTATAGGTTCTCAGATGAATATGGATGCATTGAGATCATTCAAAATTTTGGAACAACACCTTGTAAGCTGATTAATTTCTTTCACATCAATGCTGGATTCCACTCCTTGTCCATCCCCACAAGAGCCAAAACCATGCACTTAAGAAGCAGATCAGTGCATGAATGATGTCATTGCTGCTGAACAACATTTAACAGAGAAAAGGCTGGCAGTAGGGGTGTGTTGCCCAGGATATAGGAGACTACAGACATAACAAACATGCAGGATCCCTGCTCATCATCCAACCATCAGGATAAACACCCTCTTGCAGTTCCCAAAAGATAATGCTGTGTCCCTACCAAAAGACATGTTTTTCCTTTGAATGAAGGAAACCCATCCCAGTCCCCAACAGACATGATACCCTGAGTGTGGTTGGAAAAATAATGAACTCCTCAAAGATTTCCACATTCTAATCTCCAGAATCTGAATATGTCATGTCACATGGCAAAGGGAAATCAAGTCTACAGACAGAATTAAGGCTGCTTATCATCTGACCTTAAAGTGGGAGATTATACTGCATGATCTGGGTGGGACTAATGTAATCACAAAGGTCTTTGAAAGTGGAAGAGGAGGTCTGTGTGGTGGCTCATACTTGTAATCCCTGCACTCTGGGAGGCTGGGATGGGAGGATCGCTTGAGGCCAGAAGTTTGAGAGCAGACTGGGCAACATAGAAAGACCTTGTCTCTACAAAAATAATAATAAAAAGTAGCTTGCCATCATGGTGTGCATCTGTACTCCTAGCTACTCGGGAGGCTGAGGTGGGAGTATCACTTGAGCCCAGGAGTTTGAGGCTACAGTGATCTATGATCGTGCCACTGCACTCCAGCCTGGATGACAAAGACCCTGCCTCAAAATACATAAATAAATAAATGTAGAAGAGGGAGAAAGAACCAGAGAGATGACATCATGGGAAATCTCTGCCTAATCTTGATGACTTTGAACATGGAGAATGGGGCTCTGAGCCAAGGAATATGGGCGGCCTCTAGAAGCTGGAAAAGAAAGGAAATGGATTCTCTCCTAGTACTTCCAGAAGGAACACAGCCCCACTGACACTTTGATTTAGTTCAGTGAGAGCCATTTTTGACTTATGACCTCCAGAATTGTAAGATAATAAATTTTTGTTGTTTTAGGCCACTAAATTTGTGGTAATTTGTTACAGCAGCTATACAAAACCAATGTAGCATGGAAGTACTAAGAGGCACCTCAGAAACTCCCCTGCATTCCGGATGACAATGTTCAACTTTATCTGAGCCCCGTGACACTAGAAAATAGTTATGGTTAAGAAATTCTCCCACTCTTTTGTGTTCCAGGAGATGACTTATTGCAAAGAATCACCATTATATATATGAATTGTGCATGACCTCCTTGTTTTCTTACCTATGACAAGGCCAGACACACTCTCTGAATTCCCATTTTCTTTGTCATATAAATTGAATTGAACTGTTTGTCTTCACTAACCAATCTGGACAAAATACCAACTAACTTGATTTGACCAAACTTTAGTCTGGCTTCTCCCATCCCCACAGGCCCTGAACTTTGATCCACCCTCAGCCTGAGCAAATATCAGAATGCAGAAGAGCCTCTCCTTAACAACCCCTCCAAAATATTGGCTGACCACAAAGAAAGACATTTTTTAACAACTGTCCAATTATGCCACATGCTCATCCCACTTCCCTGTATCTGTTTGTTTCTAGCCTTACTTACTTCTCCCTATAAAATAGAAACCTTTCTACCTAACCTTTGAGATGTTTGCAGATCTTATGGTCAGAGGCTTCTCCCTGTTACAATAGTCCCCTTCATCCTATGGCAATAGTCCCCTCAAATAAAGTCTCTTTTTACCAGAGTGTGGATTTATTTTTTGACACAGACTTCCTTGGCTCCAATGTGTAGCAGCCACCTGATTTCTCTTTGGTAATCAGGATCAATCACTAGTAGATTAACTCCTCTTTATGCCAGTTTGTTCAGTGGCACAAGGAGACCAAAATGGCCAGGTGGCACTCTCAGCCTCCTATTCAGCAGAACCATTATTGTGCCCCTGGTGGAAGCATTCCCACATTGGGAACTAATAGCTCCAAATTAGCAAAGCTCAAAATTCCTGGAATGGAAAGAAAAAATTCAGGAAGTGGGCTATTAGGTGTAATCGTGAGAGGAACCATTCCCACTCCCAGTCCCATTCCACTCCCACTCCCACTCCTTGATTTCCCAACCCATGTATTCTGGGTATAGGGGAGACAGCCACACATTGTGGTCTCTCATTTAAAGCAAAAACTGCATCCTGTGAGACTGAATCCCATCCAGTCAGGATGGGATGTTTTCTTCCAATTGGCACTGCAACTGAGTCTTCAGTAAGCCATTCTACCTTTCAAGTGGACCAGCTGCTTCTGGGCAATGCAGTATGACCAGTTATATCCATGGGTACAAGGCCATTGCTGCACCTCCTTTGCTGTGGAATGCTGTGTGCAATGCCATGATGGTGGATTAGGGGTTCCATGAGTCCACAGATGGTGGTGCGTGAGGGAAGACAAACTCATATCTATATTTATACCTACGTCTATACAATCTATTTTAGTGAAGACACATATTTGCCCCCTGTGTGGTGGAAGAGGTCCAATGTAGTTAATCTGCCAGCAGGTGGCTGGCTGGTCCTCCTGAGGAATGGTGCCACATCTGGGACTCAGTGTTCATCTCTGCCATCAGCAGGTTAAGGCATTCAGGATAGCTGTAGCCAGGTCAGCCTTCATGAGGGGAAGTTTATGCTGTTTTACCTAAATCCGGCTTCCACCCCTTTCCACCACAACGACTTTTTTCCTAGGCCTATTGAGCAAGCACTCAGGTGGCTGGAGCAAGAATTTGACTTTCACAGAATGCATCATTTTGTCCATCTGATATTTTCACAGTCTGTGCCCATTCTGAGTCTTCTAGCCGCATACCTCTTCCCCAAACTTCCTCATATCCATTCACTCAGCGGTGCAGCTGCCAGAAACAGCAGAGCCTCTTCCTCCTGCAGTGTCCCTCCAGCGCCCTCTACTGGTAAAGTTCAATATTTACAGTGCACACTGTAAAGGAGAAATGTTTAAGTGAATTCAGCCCATTATCGCAGAAGGTGTATTAATGGATGAATTTGGAGCTAAGAGACAATACATTGATAACTGGCACAGCCTCCTCGCTTCAATAGCATCAGTACCTCACCTATTTGGATTGGAATCCTGTTTGACTGTTGACTAGTAAATTTCTGAGCCTCAGCTTTCTGACCCTTGGGAAATAGCTCAAAGGGCATATTCCTCAACCCTGGATCCGTCTGTAATGTGAAAGCCTTAATGTAATACTTGCATGTTTTCAGCAACATATTCCCCAAACACTTGAAAGTGATTAGGTCCCTTCATAACCTTTCCTAAAACACTCGACCACTCCTTTTGTTACCCCACAGAATACTTACCTCACTTAAAAATTCAAAAGCAAGGTATACATTCATTCTTCAGGTGTGGATGCTCCCCAAAAAAGTGATTGGGATAGCTCCTCTGCAAAGCTAAGGCTTTAACGCTCTACTTAGGAAAGAAAGACATTGAGGGTTTTTATATTAACAAGCCACTCCCCCTTTTCTCCCAGTCTTTTTGGTGCAGAAAAGTTTGACTGATTTGCACTAAGAAAGAATAGTGGTGACGATGAAAGTACCAGAAGCTGGCCTGATGCAACAATTACTTTCTATACCTGAGATTTTATTGCTGGTACAGGGCCCTGGGCATCATGGGAACAAGCAGCTTCTGAGATGGGTTAGGCATCAGTATGTCCTCTGATCTTTGTGCATGGTTGGTATCCTTTTGCCACGGTCTACCCAGAGGGCCTAGGGTGGTAGAAAAACATCCATAGGCTTGTCCTCAATTGCTGTAAGACTCTGCATGTTTTTGAGGCAGATATTTTCCATATTTTCCTCAATAAAAATTGCAAGCCCATTGTTCCTCAGCCCCTCTGTGTGCAGCAGCCACGTTCGTTACATAATAGACCACTTTGGTTTGGATTGACTCCTCCCATCTTGAACAGCCGAACCTGATGTCTGCTCTCACCTCCTTCAGTGTCCAAAGCCTCTCTGTTTATTAGTACCCTACATTCAGCAGCATCCCCAAGATTGCCTGTCCCCAAAGTATCACATTCTTAAATTGCCTCTTATTCACTCTTGCTTCTCTCTCATTCCTCCTCTCCTTCCTTTCACAGCACAGGAAAACTTTCCTTTTCTCAGCAGGCTGGCCCTCCCCACGTGTTGGGATGATAGCAGTTGCACTGTCAAGGTGAATCCTTGCTTACTAAAGCTCCACTCTCCTCTCACTGGTGTCATTTGAGCTCCTGTGTTGAAGAGACTAGGGATCAGGTTCTAAAATCACTCCTGAATCTGTTAGGAATAAGACATATATAATAAAATCATATCAGCTGCTTTGATTTTGCTCTAATGGTCGCATTTTTTTCCATTTGGGATCATTTTAATAATTCTAAGGGAGAAGTTGGAGTTCAGCAGAGAGAAGTACAAGTAGGCAACGAAAAGTTTGCTAAGCAGAGACAATCCTTTACCGATAATTATGACCATTATTGAAAATGATTATCTTCTCTAAAGGATTTTCAGTTTCCTCCTTCAGAAGCTTCTAATTTTCTTTTTGCCCTTTTCATTTTACAAGCAATTATCTGTAAGTGCAACTGAAGTGCCAGGGATCTGAGTTGTTATTCTTAAAATGAAGTCTAAGGAATAAATGTGAAAATTGATAATACTTTTCACATGCTGTCTCTGAGGGTTTTGTTGTTATTTTTAGGGGCATGATTTCTGTTAAAAAGGAAAACAATACTGTGTTTGTTTTCATTACAAGTCATCACATTAACCCTTTTTTTTTTTTGAGACAGGATCTTGCTGTTGCCTGGGTTACAGTGCAGTGGCACCAGCCTAGCTCACTGTAACCTCAAACTCCTGGCTCAAGTGATCCTCCTGCCTCAAACCCCCAAGTAGCTGGGACTACAGGCAAGAGCCACCATGCCTGGCTAATTTTTCTATTTTTTGTAGAGACAGGGTCTTATATGTTTCTCAGGTTGGTCTCGAACTCCTGGCCTGAAGCAATCCTCTCACCTTGGCCTTCCAAAGTGCCAGGATTATAGGCATGAGCCACCAAGTCCAGCCTAACCATTCTTTTAAGTTCTGGGCCCAACAGCCAGTAAGTGAAACCTTCCCTGTGTCTGTAGCTCTACCCCAAACTGGTTGGGGTTGCAGCGAGAAGAGTCATCAAAGATTTCCCCACTCCTCTGAGGGGTATATTCTGAAGTTGTCTTACTTCAAACAAGCTATTTAATTTCTGAGCCTCACTTTCTTAATCTGCAAAACACACACCCAAAAAATTCATTTTGTCATCACTGAATGATTGTGGGGATTAAATGAGATAACTTGTGTGAAAATGCCATCTATATTCTTTTTTTTTTATTTCAGCATATTATGGGGGTACGGATGTTTCGGTTACGTATGTTGCCCTTGCCCCCCCTCCCCCCGCCATCTATATTCTTAAGTGTTAAACAAGGGGACGCCTGCATTCTAAGATTATATGATGGTTACTAGACAAAATTTATGAGTCAAATGGAAGAAACAAATAGCACAAAACACTTCTTAAGATGTTAATATCTTAGAATTCCCAAGCTCTTGATCCTTGAGGAAAGCTATGGGTCCAAATTAATGTTTTCCAGTTTGGTAAGTAATTACCAACTTTAAAGAACTCAAGATCTTCCCATTTTCCTCCTCCTTCCCATCCCTCTTCTCTGTGCCACACCCACCCCCTTTTCCAATACCATTTGTCCGTGGGGTTATAGGCAGTTTCTAAGCAAATTGCTTGAGTCTGGCTTCCTGGGAAGTCTAGATAGGACATATTCAGTAATGTGCTGGGGCTGATTTGTACTGGTGCAAGGTTATTGTGGACATTCCTTCCCAACCCCACATTTAGTGAAGTCTGTTGGTAACTTGAACTCGGCCACAGTGGGAGTGTTTACTCCATGGATGTTGGTAAACAGTACAAGTCAGATAAACACCTGACTTTTTGCTTTTCAGAGAGCTGGTTGTTAAACATTTACCAGCACACATATACCTTTTGGGTTCTCCTCTGTTTAGAGAGACATTGACTCTTTTCCTGATGCAGGTGAGAGTGTATTTGGCTGCATATAACTGAAAATCCAACTGAACAATAGTGTAAACATATTTGTCTCATAGCAGGTATTGTTGGGGGTCATCTTGTTTGTACTGTAGTGGCTCAACTATGTCGTGAGGAGTCATGGTTTTGCATTCATTCAGCACTACCTTCCTTAACATGCTGGCCTGGTGGTTCCTTCTTTCAACTCAGGTATTGCATACCAAGACAATACATTTTGCGTATGGCCTCTAGTAGCTGCAAGATGTCCTGGTAAATGTATGTTTAGCTTTTCAAGCTTTGCAGCAGAGAAAAGCAAGAGAGAAGGTGATTGGGATAGGATTTTCAAGAAATAGCCCCAACTCTTCATGCCTATTTGTCCCCTGATGTTAGAATCAGTACAAAGAATGAGTTAAAGCATGAAATGGGCAGATGTTTTTACTTTGTTTCTTCTACAAACAGTTGTGATGTTGTGGCCCCAAATTTGTTCCATGGAACATACCTTTATTTCCTCTAATGGCAGAAGTCCAGGCTATTATTCCTCCATTGCCTGATGTTATTTATTTGTATGTGGTGGTTTTGTCACACATTTTTAACTGGGGACGTGAGTCTTTGTAGAGGCTATTACAGAGCCACTGGAATTGCCTGTGCTGCTGATAACTTGATGCTTTTATAACTTTTTATGGGCTCCTTGGTCTGAGGTCTCTTCTCACAAATCAAACACATTTAGATCCTAGCATCCGCAGTCCTAGCCAGATGGTGACAAGTCTGGTGACAGCCAGGTCTACAGTGCCACTGACCCTTTCTCTTGAAGTCCACCTTCCAATACACAGTGTATGATATTGGTTAGGTTTCTTGCTCTCCGGAGAAAAGTGAGTGTGGTACATTGTTCACGATGACCTGCATTTGAGGTTGCTCTCCAAGGAAGACCACAATTTATAAACTTATGGTGGAAATATTGTATCACGTGAAAGATGAAAAGTAATACAAAGAAACTTTATGCCTGCATCATCTATCTGTAACAATTATCAAGCCGTGGTCAGTGGGGTTGATCTCTGCCCCGTCCTTCTTCCTAACAGCACAGGATCATTTTGAAGCAAAATCCAGACATCATAACATACTTAAACATATATGACTATGTACAGAAGCCTGCTTTTTAAAAGAAGGCACCGGAGCGTTTATGAATGACTTTCATTAAATATGCAATTTCCAGTGAGTAGCTGTTTAGGGTAGAAATATTTTCCTTTTTTTGTGACCATAGAGTGGGTGGAAGTGTAGAAAGAAGAATGATGACAGGTTCTGCCTGTAATATTTTATAGAAGGCCTTATCCTTTCCTTATATCATACATATTTTTCATCTCCTTTTGATTATAAATTCCTAAAAGGAAAGAGAGCACTTATCTTATTCACATTGTATCATCAGCTTTGCAAGAAAATCCGATTGTTTTTCAGAAGCTACAGGCCTGTGTCATTTGTTGTTTATTCAGTTTTTCTGTTGTGTCAGCCTTGTATACATGGTTTAGTCTAAGTTTTATGTTATATATCAGTGTTTCAAAATGGCATTACATTCTGTGCTTCAGTGTTTCAAAATGAATCACAAGTTTGGGGTCATTATTTATAATTCTAACTCTGTATTCAGCTTCTTTATTAGACTATCTTAGGCTGGAGTATCTGGTAATAAGTTGCCTTCTTTATGAAGGAAAAAAATCAATACATTGTTACTGGTGTTTTTCCAGATCAAATGAATGGACTAAATCAGCTTTTACCTTGCTATGAAGTTTATTTTTGAATAGTGAATGGGGGGAGGGGGTCATGAGACCCCAAGAACTGGGTGTTTCTGAAAAATTTTAATGACCTGGTTTTATTTTAGTTGAAACAGCTCCGGCCAAAGTTACTTTGTTCTCTGTGACCTAATCCATAACTGGAGGCTGCGCTGATGATGTCTAGCATTTCCCTCCCTTCCAGGCAGCTCGTGATAAAGTAGGCTAATGGTAAAGTAAAGTATCTTATGCTATTGAGCATTAAGATCATACTTCATGCTTTGCAAAATGCTTTTTCATTATTTATTCCTCACAACCTACCTGTTAGATCTCCTGGCTGTCTTATCTCCCATATTGTGGCTGAAATATGACTAACTTATGTTCATAAATGCTTCAGGAAGCTGAAATGAATATAGGTACTTGCTGACATACAAACACCCAACATTCAAAATGCTCAGCCGACCCTGCCCTTCGGAATGGGGGATGTGGCTCCCCCAGAGAGTGAGGAATAATTCCATTTCCCTGTGTGGGGAGTGGGTCCTGAGACTGCAGGTTTGGGAATCAAAAATGAAGTAAGAGCAGCTGATTATATTCTTGTTTCTTTTCTACAGAAGATTTATATTTCTATAAATACATTGCTGTAGTTAGGGCTTCTGTGCTCAGACCAGTTTACAAACGTCCATGTAACCCCTGATGCAGTTTTGCTTGCACTTCAGCTAGGGTCTATCATGGGGTTTGTAATTGGTTTGGGGTATACTACACTATTTACAAAATTAAAACCCTGAGTTCACTTACCCATGAAAACTGCCCATGTGAAGGAAGAACATTAGGCTCTGTTGCAGCATGCATGCATAGGAGGGTTCTCTGTTTTCAAGCAGCTTCCTTTTTCTTGTCTGAAGTTACCTATGTTGATACTTCATCACAATCTTCTCTAGAGGAGGTTCCAGAATAGGACATTCTTTAGGTACAGTCTGATTTAGTGACACAGTAAGAGATTCATGATCTCCATCTAGTCCGTAGCTGCCAGGGTGATCATGAATGGGAAATAGAATTTTAAGTATTTGGAGCCGCTTTTGTTCTGGTATGGAGTTAGGTGCCATCTCAATAGACCTGGTTTGCAATGGCTTCAGTCTGCTTGCAGTGCATGGTGTATTCCTTCTGTAAGTCCAGCATTTCCCGCTAGTTGGTTCTTACAGATAAATATAGCCAAACTAAAACATCTAAACCAAGGACAGGAGGATAAAAATGTATTTACATTATATAAACAAATATGTGTATGCAAATATGAATTCTCTGGTGATTCGGTCAAAGTGAAGTGTCATTTAGTGCTTTTTAGTTTCAGAAGGTGGAAGATTTGCTGTTAGAGAAGTCACATTTAAACAGAAAAAAAATCTTTGAATTGATATTTCTTTCTCTTTCTAATGATGCTACAGATTTCTAATGATGCCATATGATTTTTTTGAGAGGCAGAATTTTATGGAAAAAGTGCACTAGATTAGATGCCAGGAGACTTGAACGTCATTCAGATCTAGTTTTTTTTTTTTTTTCAAAAAGAGAAAGAGAGAGAGAGAGAGAGAGAGAGAAGGAGGGAGAGGCTTGCTATATCACCCAGGCTGGTCACGATTTCCTGGGCTCAAGTGATCCTCCCATCTAAGCCTCCCAAGTAGCTGGACTATAGGCAGAGACCTAGTTTTGAAATTGACTAGGTCCTTTGTCCAGCCACCTAACTCTTTCTGGGCCTATTTCCTCACATGCCAAATAAGGGTGTTGAACTAGACTGACCCTAATGTGTCTTTGCAGTATTAAGACTTTCTGCTCTAGTCCAAAAGAAAGTAGATATTTACCGGTGAGCTAACGATATATATGATTTATTGCCAAAGAAACAGAGAATCTTATTTCAGAGGATGACACTGGAACCTGTTCTCTTCTTTTTTTTTTTTTGCTCTTTCTCTTCCCACAACCCATTTCCATTTGTGTGCCTGCTTTCTGCTCAAAACATGTAGACACCAGTCATAAATCACATACCTTAACAGTTTTGTTCAAGGCATTTTCATGTCTTTCAGCTCTTCCCTGTTTCCCTTCTAATAACCCTGTTTCTGGAGCTCTTGTCCAGGCACCAATGAAAGTCTTACCTAAACTTTCCATTTGAAGGCTAATTATTAATAGTTGACTGCCCGGGTTACCAGGAACAGGCTGGTTGTAGTTTTGCAACCAGTTCACAGATTTAGTGATTTCATTGTCAGCAGCACTATATTGAAGCAAGTTGAGAAAGGAAAAAGGTGTATGTTCACTGAAAATGAAACCACCTGCAAGTGTTTCCTACTACGAACTTATGTGATGCTTCTTATTTAGAAGCATGGGGCATAGTAACTACCTTTCTCAAAGACAATTGAAGAAATTAGAAAAGCTCAGTCAAAGGAGGGGCTTAATAGCATCTTTTGACCATTATTAATGGTTGAGATGATTATATAGGCATATCTAAGAGAATAGAAAAAATGCTAGTTACATTCTTATCTATATTATGTTACAGCTTTGCATACGCTTTATAGTTTCATTTTACTCAACTGTGAACTCTTACAAGCAGAGACTAAATGGATTATTATATGGGACTAAAAGCATTTTGTAGGTAGTAAATGGTATCCTAGTTGTCCCTGAACGAAAGGAGACTTCCAGGTGCAGGCTGTCCCAGGTTGGGGCATGGGTGCTTTGGTGTTGGTACCTGGGACGAGGCACTGTGGCCCATATGCTGTACATGTAGAGATGAGAATAAGCCCATTGATACTGTCTAGGGCGGAAACCCAGATCAGAAGCCAGCCAGCCAAACAGTGCATCTATGCTGAAAACATGAAAGAATCTGTCTGAGGTGCAGAATTCAGATAATTAAAATCTGGGATTGATAGGCAAATAAAAGCAACAGGAATCAGTCTGAGCTGTGGGTCAGATGGCATTTCTTACAAGCACCCTGTGGACTCGAGTGTCTATTATAAAATATTTGTTGAATTGTTCTGAATAAATAGGGTGAATGGCGTACTGTGTATAGCTGTGTTACAGGTATGCAGTTGTGGGCATTTTTGCAATCATAAGCGCATTTGTTAGGTGCTTAACAACCTCTTCTCTTCGTGGAAAGATCGGAGGGTCTAGGGGGCTACATATAGAGACTCTAGGGTTAGAAACATCCTGTCTCCTAAGTGTGGAAAAGGAGAGGAAAGAAAAAATTCTGATTCTTTTCCTTAAAATAAATTGGCCATGTCTCTTCCAATTCAGGGTGTTTGGTAAGTACAGTGAAGCGCTTCACAGTAAGAGAATAATTGAGATTTGTGGGAAAAGGTAAATGGGGGAGTGATTGATAGGAACATAATAATTTAGGTTTCAAAAATATCTGAAGGGTAAGAAAGAGAAGGTGATAACCAGGAGCTGGAGAGAAGCTGAAAACATTTTAAAAGACTTGTAGAATGTTTTGATTGCCTTCAACATTGGAAATGACTTAGCTTCCAAAATAACTTACTCGTTGGGTTATGGAGAACAGAGGTTGGCACTTTCTTGGGCTCCTGCTGCTTGCAGTCATCCATTAATAGGTATGGTTAAATAAATTACAGTATGGCCGGAAAATAGAAAACTACTTTGCAGTTAAGACTGAGGCAAATATATATCCAAAGTTATTGAAAAAGGTTTAAGCAATATCAAATAAAAACAGGAAATTTCAGAAAGGCTACTATGGTATGGATCCCATTTTAATAGAGTTAGTATATTGTAGAAAACAGTCTGGAAGAGAACATAGCAACATAACAACAGTCATTTCTAAGAGACTTATACTTTCTACATTCCTTGTTTTGTGATAATGTGACTTTGTATAACATTGTGAAATCGTACTGGTGCCATTACAAATCAATTTTGCTATACTGAAGATCCTTAATAGTCCAAAGTATTCAAAAATTCAAAACTTTGAAGAAATTTTAAAATATTGAATATAAGCTATAAAACAGTTTGTTTTCTTTCTTTCTTTTGAACTTATCAACTGAAGTTTTGGGAATCTGGTCCAAGCAAAAAATCATTTTGGGAGAGGAGATATGAAATTCAAAATATGAATAGTTCAAATATGATACATTTCTCAAACTGTGAATATGTCTTTGATGATCTCAATTTGTATGGCCACTTTGCTTTAAATTGAGAGCTTTAATTTTTTTTTCTCAGTAACTAGGACATTTTTAATTTCTCTGTGGTAAGAGTTTGCAGTAGCATGGAATGAAAAAATTGTGAAGTTGGCATGCAGCATTTATTCAATGCAAAGACTTTGGACACCATATGTGGAACCTGCAATTAAGTTTATTAAAAGAGGTTAACAAATGGTCATTCTTATTTTTTGTGTTGGGGATGCAAGGAAGAGGATCCTATGCAGTTCCTGGAATTTATGGTAGTGAAGGATGTAGAAATTGATTGAATATACAATGTCTAGATCTTGGGAAATTAATCTGAAGCTTTATACAATATATGCAATTGTTTGTATGTGTGAATTTTTCTGGGTTGAAGTTCTTTTCACACATACCTGTCTGTCAAAGAGTACAAGACCAAAGCACATTTAGAATCATTTACCTGGAGAGAGTTTGAGGTTCTGCCAAATATTTTTCACATGTGTTGTAATCTATTGCTCATTAATATAATCTAAGGCATAATCAAAACAAACAAGTGAGTGCATATTAGGCATTTGTCAAAATTCACCCTGACTTCCTGACCATTGGAACAAAGGCCACCATGATAGGAAGGTCAAGTAGAAGCCTTGGGGGCTCTCTTTGTCTCTTAAATGCTCGAACAGCTCCTGCCTCTAAAGTTGGCAGTGTAACTGTCATAGTGTTGTGTGTTGATCCTCTGTTTTCTGTGATGGTCTTTCTTGGAAGAGTCCAGTTTTCTTTGTCAGACTCCCTGTCCTATTGGGATGCCAGTGGGGAACAGCTGGATGTCTCTATACTCCTAAGCCAATTTTGGTGTGCTTGTGTCAGTGTCAAAAGGAAAGAATTATAACTGAGATCCCCCATGATTTTGATTTGTAATTGTTTTTTCTCTGTACTCTTATCTACTCATGAACTACTTCAGAACTACTTCAAGTCCTGACTTGACAGATGGGATAACTTTGGGGTAATCTCATAGGTTTCTATTGGACAAAATTTGTTGTATTCATGCATTTTATTGGCTTATGAACTAATTTGAGCATCTCTCAAGAACTTAGGGGGCAGTAGGATGGTTGATGTGGGGGTAATTTAATTGCTTTCTCTGAATGTGCCATATAATGCCAATTTGAATGATCTCTAGATGCCTCTGGATGTGGATTTGTCTCTCAACCCATTGTACTGACTCAAATATCACAATATAAGAATTAATGACTGTTTTCAGGTGGACAAATGAACATTTTGGATTTAGGTTTGATTTCTGAGCTTCTCTTGCTTCTTCATATTCTTATTCAGACCTACTATACCACTTCTTATCAACTTGGCCAAAGAACATCAGTGCCCTGATGCCCAATGATATTCACTGATTTTCTCAATCTACACCATCAGTCAGATACAGATGGCTTTATGGAACACTGGAAAGGCCTACTGTAGACTCCATTATAGTATGAGCTTGGGAACTACAGATTGTACAACGTGCTGATATATAGGATGTGGAATGGTTTTAGGCAGGAACCAAGCACCTGTGCTTCTCCTCCAGGGCCCAGAATAGATAGGTCTAGGAATCTGGGGTCATAGTAGAACAAAGAACTTCCCATGATTATAGATGAGCACTCCTCTTTAAATGTCCCTAGATGTTAGAACTTAAGGGGGAGAGTGTTTTTATTAGAAAAATGGGAAATGCCATTTACAGCTTCCACATAATTGTTGTGCTTTGATCCTTCAATTTGTATGTAATATTTTGCATTGGTGGTGTTTAAGATTAACCTTTAGTCCATAGGTTTCTGAATCTCAAAGAATCAGAGCAGTTCTACAGAGGCCATGAACTTCACCTGGAGGAATTTAAATGAAAGAGTGGTCCTGTGACATCAGCCCTTAGGGTTCTGTGCCTTTGGTTTGGCCTTGGCTTGGGCATTGGGTTGCTTTCATTACTTATAATATTTGCACTTGTGCTTACATAAAGAACCTTGGAATTTCACGTATGGGGAGGTGTCAAAATATGTATGCAGTGTATTTTTATCCTGCAGGGTGATAATTTCAGGCCGATTGGTCTGTCCAGCAGGCACCTTTTCTCTGAGAATTGTCCACTGCACATACACTCTTCTGTTTGCTATGGTGATTGAATCCACTGGCCATAGTTAATTGGTCTGATTTTTGTCACTTCACCCTAGTTGAACCAGTCTCAGTCCTATTAATTTTGGAGTTTGGAACTAGAACACAAGACAGTGATGGCCTGCTAAGTTTCATTAACCCCCTTTTATTACAGAGAACATTATTTAGAAGACCTAATGTTGAGTTTTCCTGAGCTACCCTTGTTTCTGCTCCTGTGAGAGTGAAGAGTATTGTTTTGGGTTTTTTATTTTGCAATTTTATAAAATACTTATATTTTCCCAATAACTGTGTTGTTATTATAAAGTTTGTATTTACGCAGAATGAATACAAGCATGATAAAGGAAGCTTATGACTCTGCTAGGTACATCATCCAGTGTTTCAGGGCAAAATTCTGAGTTATATAAACTGACGCATTGTGGGCAGGAAGTTGGTGGCAGGATGTAGGATTTCCAGGCCAGTCCAGGATGGAAGTGTTCTCCTTTGTTAAGATAAGAAAGGTAGTAGGTGATCTAATATCTCCCTATGGGAGGTGGTCCTTTTGGCCACTTCATGAAGGCCAAAATACATGTTTGGAGATTGTGAGGGTGGTGGGAGAATCTCTTGATCCTGCTAAGGGTATGGCAGAGGCACAGTGAGCCACATGGTCCTGCTAAAGATCAGTCCAAAAGTCATGAGAACCTGGACTGGAAGTGCTGGGTACATAGTTAACTTCTGGTTGCACCTGTAGGACAATATTGGTCTCTTGAGTCTGAAGTGTTTCTCATTATACCATACTACATGGGCTTATAAAGTATTTGTAAAAGTGGAATCCAAAGAGATAAGCTAGTGAGAGAATCTTTTTGGCATTATTTGATCCTTACAAATTAATACTCTTTCTACTGCTCATATAAAATGTCCAATTAACTAAAATCACATGTCCTCTGTACAGTTTACTGTGGTTTTGCTGGGGAACATTATGTTAAGTGAAATAAGCCAAGCACAGAAAGACAAATCTCACATGTTCTCACTCATATGTGGGAGCTAAATATTAAAACGTTTGATCTATTGGAAAGAGAGAGTAGAATGACAGTTACTAGAGGCTGGGAAGGATAATGGGGAGGGGAAAATAAAGTGGGGATGGTTAATAGGTGAAAAAATATAGTTAGATAGTTAGATAGAATGAACAATATTTGAAAGCACAACAAAGTGACTATAGTCAACAATAAGGGTATACTTTAAAAGAACAGGAGAGTGGAATTGGAATGTTCTTAACACAAAGAAATGTTAAATTCCTGAGGTGATATATATCCCAATTACTCTGATTTGATTAATTCACATTGTATGCCTGTATCAAAACATCATGCATACCCTATAAAAATACACAACTATCATATACTCATAATAATTAAAAATAATTTTTAATTGCCTTATTATTGGTCATTAAAATCTCCCCCCTTGGAAAAGGAGAGCAAGACTGCAGCAGTCTATCCTGCCTGCAGATGTGCCATGCTGGGTGGTTGGACATGAGTCTCTCTCTGGGGCTTCATACAGATTTTGGGCTGTGGGTGTCAGCAACTCTATTCTTGCCATTTGGTCTAGAGGGGCCCAAACTGCTGTGTCTCATGTACTGTGCAAGAATTCAAAGAACCTCCTCTCCTGGTCTCCTATAGCAGCTGGAATTTTATTTATATCCCTATTATTACCCTCTCTGTGTTAAGGAATGAGTTGCCCATTAGTCTGTGAGCCACTCCCACCCAGCTATCCTCACCTATGCACCAACCAGCATAGTGTCCCCATCATGTGTGCCCCTCTCCCCAGAGATTCTCTGAAATACTATTCTGGGTGGTGGGGAGTTTGTAAGGGACTGAAGGGTTAGGTTAGCAGACGGCAGTGACATTTACGGCGTTATTATCAACCCGACTCTCCATTTCAGAACATCTTAAGATTGTAATGTGAGTCTAGTAATGAACGTTTGTCGTAATTCAGATAAGGCTTGCAGAGCCCAGTTCCACTGGCCCCCAACTGATGGGGGAAATTGGTCAAACATATGGTGTCTTTGTTCAGCCTGGATCTTTATGAGAGAGTTATGTGAGTTAAGGTAGCCATGGTCTCAGAAAGCCAGGAGACAGGAATTCCTGCTGGTGATATTTCTATGCACTGTCAGCTTCCACAGATCAGGGAGAGGGTTGTGTCTTTGTTTTCCATGACAGCAAGAAATTTTGGAACTGGAAAAGACTTTAGGAATGTGAGTGACATTAAGGAGAGAGTAATACTTGTTGCCATTTATTGAGGACTTTTTTAGTGCCAGGATCTGTGCTGTTCACTGTTTGTAACGTCTCTATCATAACAGCACTTGTTGGTAGAAGGTCATCTCAAGTAATATTCTTTGAGGTTCCACGGGTAAGATGAAGATTCTGACTTAGAGTCCATATGTGACTGACCTAGACCCCATTCCACGAACCACTAGTTTCTGCTAATTCTGAAAATAAGATGGTGATTTCAGCAGGCAAAGAAGGTCTGAACCTCTGGGCCATTTAAGAGCTGAAGACAGTGGAGAGCCGAAGGTAGCTACTCTTCTCCAGCACAGGGCTGGGCAGTCTCCTTGAGTTCCTCACCTCCTTGCTTTGGACTCCACACTTAGACTACACTCGGCCAGTGTCCCTAATTTTAAAATTAGCTTGCCTTCGAAATCCACTTTCCCCCAGACCTTGTTCCCAGAAATCTGATTAGAGGAAGTCCCTAACAAATGAATGACATTGAAATGTGATTGAGTAAAAGAACTAATATTTCATTTTAGGAGAGTTATGGGGTTGTCCCAAAGAATTGAATTTAATAGTAAACCATGAGACAGTATGGAAGGCCAGCAGGAAGTTATTGGAGTGCATGCCTGCGTGTGTCTATGTGTGTCCCTCTCCATGCATGGAGCATCCATCATTATTCATTAAAGTCGCATTTACATATTAATAGAAGGGACATTGATTAAAAACATGTCTTTGAGCTGATGTTTAATAACCCAAAAGTGAGCACACTGACCACGGCTGGAATTAACTGGCAAGAGGACTACCAATGACAGAGACATCCATGTGGGTTACACCATTAGTGGGAGTGGGAAGAACACATTTTCTTCCAAGTTCTCCTGTCCAGACTATGGACAACTTTCCTCATGCTACATGCAGGGTTCAGAAGATCTGCTAACTTCATCCCCACTTTTCTGGGTCCTGGTGAAGTAAGACCAAGAGTGAAGCTGAAGACACGTGAGCGAAAACATGGGACTCATCAAGCTCCCCGCTCTAATGGCCACAAAGCCCATTTCGTGACTCTGGCAGGCCCTGTGCTAAGCAATTAGCATCCATCATCTCCTTTCATGCTCACGGTAATCTGGAGAGCCAGGTGCTATGCTATTTCTCAAAGAAGTTAATTGCCTAAGGACGCACAGCTACATTTCAGAGCCAACATGGGAGCCCACCTGTGTCTGATTGTATAGCTGTGTGCTTTTAGCTGCACATCACCCTAGGTTGCCATGAGACTTATTGTGTGTGTGTGGGGGGGGACAGAGAAGAGAAAAGAATTTTTAAACATTGTTTTAAAAATAATATTAATTAAGGGCCGGGTGCGGTGGCTCACGCCTGTAATCCTAGCACTCTGGGAGGCCAAGGCGGGCGGATTGTTTGAGCTCAGGAGTTCGAGACCAGCCTGAGCAAGAGCGAGACCCCGTCTCTATGAAAAATAGAAAGAAATTAATTGGATAACTAAAAATATATAGAAAAAACTAGCCGGGCATGGTGGCGCATGCCTGTAGTCCCAGCTACTCGGGAGGCTGAGGCAGTAGGATCGCTTGAGTCCAGGAATTTGAGGTTGCTGTGAGCTACGCTGACGCCACGACACTAT
>CAUYSK010018388.1:0-25193 GCA_963575035.1 Avahi laniger
TGACCCATTTTGAACTCAAATAAGAAAATTGCTTGAATTTGCTTTTTGTCTAACATCATTTCCATAGTCTAAAATAAATATAAAATAAACAGCAATTAATGTCATTAGCAAAAAATACATAAAGTGAGAAATGCACATGAAAATGGTGTATAACATAACCACATTTATTTAAGAATATATTCCAATATCAAACAGCAAATTTCAATGATGCTAAAACCACAGTTACTTTTGCACCAACCTAAATATCTACATATAATTCATGTTCGATGGTCCAAGAGTCAAAAGATACCAAAGGGCAGAGGGAGAAGAGTACACACCATTAATTTTTCATTTTTCTTTCTGAACCCATTGAGAGCTATTCTATACATTTGCATATACCTATACATTTTATCACATTAATGATATATACAATGCGAGATGTTCATTACTTTGATTGTTTCTTTAACATGATTGCTTACAGCAGAGCTTGGAAAAATTTTTCAATGAAGAACCAGATAATAAATATTTTAGGCTCCACTTCTGTAGCCATAAACAGTATGTAGATGGATGGGCATAGCTGTGTCCCAATAAAACCTTATTTACAAAAACAGGTGATGGGCCAGATTTTCTCATAATTTGAGCAACCTGTTTGGGAGAATTTTCATTATCTGTAGATACATAACTACCTCATTCATTTAAAAAAAAATTAGTATCTAGTCTTCTGTTGGACTCCCAAATTACTTACAATTTTTCCCCCCAGCAAATAGTCCTGAAGATGAGGAAATTGGGGCCCAGGAGAACTATAAGTTGCCCCTAGATCACTAAGATAATAAGTGGTAGAGCTTTGACTTGAACACAGATGATCTGGCTCCAGAAGCCCCACTCACGAGCATAACCATATACCACTTCCACCATATAACATGATTGGGTTATAGGGCTGCATTTTGGAAATGTGTCCTTGGTCACACTTTTTCTACCCTCAGTGGTAAGGTCCACTTACGTGTCTCTGATTCGGACCCACTGGGAACGTTGAGTTTACCACTGCTTCTGCATGAGGTCTCTGGTGGTGGCCAAAATGATGACACTGACTCTCTTCTCATTTTCTAGTCTTAATTTGTAGACTAGGGTAAGACTGGTTCCACATGAGTAGTCTAACAAAATGCCCATTCACATTGCAGCTTTTACACCTGATAGAAAATGTCCAGTTTTTTGGGTTTTTGAGAGTCCGTTCAATTTGTACTGGAGATGGGTGTGTTGGCAGTCACATGTGTCTCATTTGTGAATAGATCCTGCCCTCCATTAATACCATTAAATATTAGTAATAGTGGGTCAACTAATTTTGAACTAGTGCCATGAGCTTGCTGTGGGAATTCTGATTTGGTGCCAATTTGATCTTAACATTTTCAGCTCAAACTTTCTGTATCTTCTTGATTCATAATCCTTGCTTATAATAATTTTTCCATACTCACCTAGTTTCAGTTCCTTATATGTCTAAGCCTGAGGTTGCATCCTGCCTCCAGACTTTACATTATTTACATAAATTTTGTTATCTAATTTCACTCCCATTATTTTGTTTGGAATATTTAGGCCAGTGTGGGATGGGAACTGGCAGCATAAATACCTAGGAATTTGTTAGAAATACACAATCTCAGTTTCCCCATCTTCATAGCTGTTGAATCAAAATTTCTAAGAAGGTCACCCAGACACTTTTGTTTTCATAAGGTCTCTAGAGAATTTCTGTGTGCACCAAAATTTGAGAAGCACTATTGTAAGGTATCATATACTATTTCAAATAAACCTCAAAATCTCAATGACTTAGAATAAAGGCTTATTCTTGGTGCCATCACAGTCACTTCAGGTTAAATGGCTTTCTTTGGGAGCTTTCCCCCAAGTCAGAGATCCACATTCCTTTCATCTCAACATGTCATCAACATGTGATTTTCATGGTCACTGTAGACAGAAAATGCCTATTGAGCATTGAGGGTTTTAAGGTAAATCTTAAAAGCAGCATATGTTATTTTTACCCACATGTCATTGGGTAGAACTCAGTCACATATCAGCACTGTTCTGCAAGGGAGGCTGTAAAATGTGAAGGAACATGTGGGCTTGCATGAGCACTGGCAGTCTTCACCACTTACAGGCTAGCCTTTACTTGGCTCACTCTCCTCTGAGGTTTCAGTAAACATGTCATCTCTTTATGCAGATCTGATACTGACATTCTTGTATACTCCTTGCTGTACCCAAGGATACTTAAAGTTTAATTTTGATTACAAAATTTTACATCTTTATTTTGATATACGGTACTAACAAATTGCCCTTCAACTGTGCTTAACAATGTGCATTCTTAGAATTTTCATTCTCACATTAGGAAAATGGTGCACCTGCCTAATTTTAATTCAAATTAATTCATTAGAGAATTTTTCCATATTCTGATGACATTTTTTCCCAGACTTTCAGCCATATTCTTGGTTTAATTTACTGAGGCATTTCTCTTGCCTATCTTTTCTTGTAAGGGTTTCTTACATTTATGAAGAAATTTATTTTTCCTGAGATTATGATTATTTTTTGACGGCTCAGAGAATTTTGGAGTTTTTGTGGTTAGGAATATGTTCCCATTTGTATTTACCATATTTCATCTTTTTGAGGTTATTAAGTTTCCTGACAGGTTTAGAAAGCCTTCCTTACTTCAACATCATGAAAATAATATCTGTATTCTTCTACAACAATGATGGTTGAAGAAAGAGAAAAATATAGAAATTCATGAACTTCTGATGGGTCCTAGAGATCTAATAAACCTGAGAAAAGAAGAATATTCTTTAAAAAGAACTAAAATGGCTAGTTTTATGAGGGGCCAAAGGACAAAGGTGACAGCACTGACACAGGAGTCCTTCAAGAAGCCAGCATACAGTTTGTGAGCAGTTGGCAAAAGGGACACTTATGAGAAATAAGGCTCAATTTACAGTTATGTCACTCTGGGCACAGGGCAGTTATTTCATTCAATCTCCTGGCCAGAAAAACTGACTGCTCTTTTTTCTGGACAATGTGCCTCAAAAACTGGGGCCCTATTAAATAGCTCCTCACAGGTCATAAAGACTCATAGCTAAAAATTTCCCTTACTGGTATATCTTATGTTTTATACCCTAAATTGAATTTTACAATTAAACCGAAACACTTTTATTAAGTTACTTAATGCTACTTTCCTATTACCATTATAGTCTGAGAGCCTATATTAGAAATGTGTAATCTTTTTTAGCAGGTTTTCTATCCTTTCACCCAGGACACTTGCATGGCTACTTCTATAATCTCAGGAGGATGTCACTAACAATGTCCTTTGGCACGCTCTATCCTATTCATCACCAATCCTGTGTCAGCTTTCTTCTCCCAAAGAAAGCTGCAGGGCTAAATCCTTTATCCCCCTCTTCTGTCTCTGTCTCTGCCTAAGCTCTTCCTGATCAAGCTTGATTGCACACCTAATCTCCACCCAACCCTGAATAAATAGAGCTCATTATAAAATTTATTTGCTTTTTAAAAAACGTATTATAATATTGTCAGATGATCCATTAATTTCAAGTATTTTCATTCTTAGATTTTTTTTTTAATAAAAATGTCAGTGGCATCATACACTATTCACCACTGAAAGGGGAACTAAATTTTATTCAACTACAGCCTTATGTCAGCCATTGAAAAAAATTTTAACTAAAATTTGTAGTTATAAAATTTAAAAAATTATGCATCCACATGTTAATTATTCAGTTGATACAGAAAAAAAATATACTGTCTCCTCTTTTCAATCCATGGAAGAAACTTGATGTATGCAAGTCCTTGTAGATATTTTCTATTGATAATATATTTCTTATTCATAATATGTTTCTTTTATAAATAAAATACCACTCATACTGTTCTTCTCTTTAATACTTAATAATACATCTTAAAGATCTTTCCATTTCAAGCACACAGATCTGCTTCATCTCTTTAGGGGCTGCTCAGAGGTTCAGTATGTGCCTATGTCAATTTACTTACCTAGTCCAGAGCAGAGGCACATTGTCAGTTTGCCTGACACCCAAGCTGCTGCTTTTTCTTCTCCAACATAATGCTTAGAAAAATCAGGGTCCACTCATTAAATCTGACAAATGAAATCACCGAGGCCCAAATAGGGATGTTGAAGACATCACAGAATCAGTGGAATTGTTGGAACCAAGTGCCTGGTGTTTCTTTTTTTCCCCCTGAGTTCTAGTGAAGACCTCTTTAATAATGTCATTTTCTTTTGGAATTAGATGAACAAGAGGTGTTTATAAAACAGGTTACCTGGTACCTTAATTGGGATTGGAGAATAATGGAGTGTGTGTATGTGATGAGTTGAATCTCAGTCACAAGATTGCTGAGGGCAAGCCCATTTTCTGTCAGAAAATGAGACTAACAAGGGAATGTTTATATATTTCAGGGAAAATTGGGTGAGGAAAATAGCCAATTGAAGCCAACACATTTTCAATGAGAGGGAGGGATGGAGAGAGGGAAAAGGGGACGGCGAAGGGGGGGGGGGGAAGAGAGAGAGAGAGAGAGAGAGAAAGAGAGAGAGAGAGAGAAAGAGAGAGAGAAAGACTTTGATCAAGTCCTATCCACTAGGTAACCAAGGAGGTGATTTAATATGAAACTCAAGTAGTATATCTCCAGCTTCAGTTCTAGTGTTTTTATCTGTCCCATGCAGGTTTCCTATACTTTCTTGTGAGCTCAGCTATGCAATAAAAAGTGGTCATTGTGATTTATCCATTATCTTGATATTTGTATTGGAAGACTTTTCAAAATATTTAGTTAGCCATGAAGCTAGAAGTAAAAGTCCCTTTGAAATTTTTTTTGGTAATTTTTATAATTTTCATTCAAGTATGCATACAGACATGTATACAAATTATAAATGAAACTTTATGGATTTCAAAGTGAACACAAAATGTAAATGTCACCAGATTGCAAGACAGAACGTCATCAGCATATTAGAAGCCTCACCATTCCTCCTTTTAGTCATCATGCCCAAGTGGAAAAGGATAATGACTGTGCCGACTTCTAATACCGTATGTCAATTTTCCCTGTGTTTGCACTTTATAGAAATGGAATCAGAATGTACTCTATGTGGCAGGCTTCTCACACTCTTACGTTTGTAAGATTTACAAATATACATGTAGCTGTTCATTCTCAGTACTGTGTAGGATTCCATTTTACGTATATTAAAAATTTGCCTTTTCTGTGGACATTTGGTTAGTTCCGGTTTGGAATTTTTTCAAGTAGCTGTATTTTCCCACATTGTTAAACGTATCCTTTAGTGAACATATGTGCACATTTTTATTATATATGTGAGTATAATTTCTAGGTCATAGATGTGCATATTTTTACCCTGCTTTCCATTGAGTTATCTGCATTTTATTGATTTCTAGAGTTCTTTATCTTTTCTGGATATAAGTTCTTTGCCAGATAGACATATTGACGATTTCTTACTTCTCTGTGACTTGTCTTTTTACTCTCATTGTTGTCTTTTGATGAATTAGAGTTCTTAATTTTAATAGCCTGATTTTTCAAAATTTCCCCTTGTGGTTAGTGCTATTTCATGCCTCTAAGAAATATTTGTTTACCTCAGGTCATGAAGACATTCTGTATTTTCTTCTAAAATCTTTATTTGCCCTTTATATTTAGATCTACAATCCATCTGGAATTGATTTTTGTTCAGTCTGATTTACTTCAACATAGACAAATGACTTATTTCCATCATTGTTCTGCTAAAAGTGCTGTGCTTTTGTGAAGGTCATCAAATAACCCTAGGGCTGTTCATATTGCTCTGCTCATTAAAAATATTTCGTGGCTTTCCATGGAAACCACTGATTTTAAAGTACTTAGCAAAGCTATGAAACACTTCACAATTGTACCCTACATTGATTTTCTAGCATCATGACCTATAACCCTATGTGTCTCCAGAATGAATTAGCCATGCCGCTTTCTAGCTAGGTATTAGCGTATTAGTCATGCAATTCCCTCTGAACTGCTGTCACCCTTTTCTATTATGTAAAGGCCTACTCTTGTTTCCTGGAATATATATAGATGCTTTCTATAGTCAAGCCCTGCTCCTCAAGGCAAATTTATTACTCCCTTAGTTCTTGTATTTATTCATATTCTAATATTTTCTAGACTGTGTTCTTATATCATCTCAACAAAGAAGGTGCTATTATATCCTCACTTTATAGATGAAGAAACTTAAAAATAGAGTTAAATTTTCCAATAATTAAAATATCAAAATTTAAATAATTGTAGAGATTGAATGGATATGTATGTTATCATCTTTCCCTAACAGTTTATGATAACTGATTTTCCAGAACTTAACATCATTTTAGGGACATTGGTATTTTTCTAAAATGCTGTGAGAAAGGAACCAAAGAATACTACTTTAGTTGTAAAGAAAACTCCTTGCTTTGCTTGCTTCACTCAAAGTGAAAATCTCTCTGGACACTCAAATCATACTAAATGAAACTAGAAAGGGAGAGACAGTGCAGGAATTGGGTGCAATCTTAATTCCTGAAGCCCAGAACCTTCCCAAAGTTCTCTCCTTTTTAGTAGGTCCTGATAGGGTGACGGGTGCCCTAAAATTTAGGGGGATGGTCCATCAGATTGGTACTAACTGATCAACACTAGGTTGATCACGTGGCAGAAATACTCTCTAGGGATTAGGGGGATGGGGGGTGGGGGCGGCAAATCTACAACTAAAGGACACGGGGAGCACTAAAGGGAGGGAAGGGCATGCCTTTAACCCACATTTGGATGAGGCAAAGACATAAAGTGTAGCTATAATGTTTGTACCCTCACAAAACCCTAGAATAATAAATAGAAAAAAAAAAAGAATGATGAGTGTTCAATTGCTGACATTTCCGATAACTATAATAAAGTACAGTTGTCCATCTCTGTCTGGAGGAAGGTTGGTTCCAGGACCTTCAGAGATGCCAATATTTGTGATGCTGACGTCCCTGATGTTAAAGGGCATAGTATTTGCGTGTGTCCTATGCATATCCTCCTGTGCAATTTAAATCATCTCCAGATTATGTGTAATACCTAATACAGTGTAAGTGCTATGTAAATAGTTGTTACACTATATTGTTTAGGGAATAATGACAAGGAAAAGAGTCTGTACATGTTCAGTACAGATGCAACCATCCTTTTCCTCCTGTATATTTTCATCCGTGGTTGGTTGAATCCATGGATGCGGAGCCCAATACTGAAGGCTGACTGTAAACCTTTTCTTCAGGTATTGAACGCCAAACTGGTTGTGGAATCAATTTCCTCATCACACAATCCTTCGAGTAAACCATCTAAAAGGTTTTTTTTTTTGCTCAAGTCCATCATGGTCTATTTTCAGTTTGGGGTGCATAGGTTTTTTTTAACCTCTGTGACAATTGGCTGGGCATTTATGCAGTTCATGTTACAATTGTGGTGACCAGACATGATACCAGGCAGAGAGGAGTTGAGTGGGGCCCAGAAAGACACAGTTCTGTGGGTTGATTATACCCTTTCTAGACCACTAGAGAAGGAAGTGATTGAAGTTGAAACTGACCCCTGTTCTCCCAGCACACACATGACACCTTTGTAGAATCTATTCTTCAGATTCCTGAAATCTGCTGAGCCGAACCTGGGGTCACATTGTGCCTAGGGGCCGATAATTAAGGGGCAAGCAGCATAGGAAAGAATTGCAGTTTCTTCTTTGATTGGGTTGTATAATAAAAACTGTTGAACCTGTTCAGAAGTTCACACTAGAAACTTGATCTTCTACCTAAGGGAGCTTATTGTCTTAAAATAAATTGCAAATATTACCTATTATAAGCTTAAATTATATACATGAAGGTGGTAAAGGGAAACACCATTTTAGTAAATAGCTTTCTGGAGACAAAGCTAATGAAAAGAAAAATCACACATTTTATCAGACTCTTCCTTCAAGTGAAGCTTAGCTTGCTTTTTCCATCTGGCTTCTTGCCTGGCCTTCTCTCCTTCCCCTAAATGATGAGAGAAAGGGGAGCTTTAGGAAACATTTTCCATGTTAAAGGAATTTTTTATTTCTGGGGAGCAGAGAAGCATTTCTTATCTACGGGAGAGTTTATATTGCCAAATGGAATATCCAGCTGAGAGATCACAGCTGAGAGAGTAAGAATGAGGGCTTCCGGGGTGGGGAAGAGAGACAAAAGAGGTAGAGAAGAAAGAAAGAAATGAAAAGAGGGGAGCAATAGAAATCTTAGAATACAGATTGATAACCCAAAGGTCTCCAGATGTGAAGAGATGCTTACGAAGGATCAGTTCTACTTTATTATGTTAAGAAAAATTGGTAGAAGAGGGATTTCCTGTTTTTCCTGTACTGCATTTCCTGTACTGAATTTAAGTCACAGTTAGAAATAGTCCAGATTCGTAGAAAATGAACAGAAAAATTGTGGAAGATGTACTTGAAGTTTTAGCATTCAAGAGAACTGATTTTACAAAGAGCATTTTGAACACACCATTCATTGCAGCTCATTTTACATAATGCTACTTCTGAAGACCATTGAATTTAAGTTCCCATTATTGAATACTTTTCTGCTCTTTGGGGATGAGCTTCTCCTTGGTCTGTGATGGCAAAAGGTGTTTTCAAGGGAAAGGAAGGTGCCCTGTATTTCTTTAAGGATGTATGGTCTGTATGGCTGCAGTTCCCGAGTGTCCTCTTCCTTAAAGCTTATATTTTGTAGCTTGAGTAAGTAAAAAAACTTAACTTGTATTAGAGAATGAACTACATTTAAATTTGATTATGATTAAAGGAAAAGGTAAAATGTTCCTTAAATTGTTTGCTTTTTTGTAGGTTGTAGTATATAACTCAACAGAGAATTTTAGTGGTGACTCACTCTTACCATTTCTGGAAACTAAAAAAATAAATGTAATTGTAATGCCTTAAAATGATTAGGAAGATACAAGTAGTATTATACCTTTTTTCTGTTTCTTATTTTAACTTTCTTATGGTAGAAAGAATATTACAGGAGATAGAAAAAGTAACTTAATTTGTTACATAGATATTTGCAAAATCAACCATTGTCATAGTTTTAATGACATGTATGCCTATTGTTCACCCTGCTGCATGCTTAATCATGAATTTTTCTGAAGCATGCAAAGCTTAGAAACATAAAGCTTGGAAATGTAAAGTTGATTTAACATCCTGAGTGTTAAAGATATCACGAATTGATATACACATTTTAATCATATGTATTTATCACTAATATTATATAAACACATACAAAACCTAGTTACTGGGCAAAGTAACCAAGACATTGTTGGGAATTTGGTCATGCATAAGAATTGCCACGTTAGAGTTAAGAGAACATTTTTTTCTAGCTGTTTTTAAGTTTATGGTATTAGAATTGTGTTAAACATACACAGAGGTATTTCACAAGTTTAATGCTACTAACTTCTCTGTTTACCTTATTAGTCTGACATTCTTTTCAGAATTTGCTTTTTTCCCCCGGCAGTTGATACAGTCCCCTGTGACAACCCCCCTTGGGCTGATTATGTTGAAGACAACTTCGGAAGAGCTGGCCTGTCCCCGTGAGGACCTCAGTGTGGCTCGGAAGGAGGAGTTGCGGAAGCTGCTGCTAGACCAGGTGCAGACGGTGCTTGGGCTACTGACAGGTGAGCAGTTCAGTGGTGCCAAGAGACAGAGGCCTTGGCACTTAGCATTTTTGAGCAATTGTTGGAGCTGTTCCTGAGACTGAGCATAAAAATGAAAAAAATTTAGTGCTGTATTCCCAGCACTTACAGTCCAGTGTCTACCACATAGGACCTCAAAATAGATTTGTAACTTATTTTCCTTGTAGTCTTTCGTTAATTGGTCCTCAGGTCCTCATTGTAACTATGATTAATGAGGTAGAGCGCAGGTCATAGGAATGTGATCACAATGCCAATTACTGCACTTGAAGTAAGGTGGGTGGCAAGCATGTTATTTAAAATAATTTGAATTTAAAATCAGAAGAAGTTGGAGGAGTAGGAAGATATGAAAATTTCCCATTCTGTGTAGGGAAGTGAGACAAGGTGTGGAATCTGCCGCCTGTGCACTAACTAGATTGTAGTTGTATGTAGCATTTCCCTCTCCTATTTGATTAGAGCCTCATGACAATGTGTGAAGGGTAAGAACAACAGAAAGCAAACCATGAAATGAGACAGGAAGATGGAAGGAGAGTGGAGCACTGAGTCCAGAGGGCCGCGGCTGCTGTGCTGCCATTAGACCTACTCGTGAGGGAGGCGCATGTGCAGCGACTGGCCATGAGGCCCTCAAGGTGCTGGGAGCCTGGGCTTGCTGCTGTAGGAATCTTGTAGTGAAAAGTATTATCTTTAGCTTCTCTACCCAGATTTTTTTTTTAGCTGTCTAGGGCCCTTTTCTTTTGTATTTCTAGTTTAGTGCTTGGTACGTGGTGGGCACTTAAAATTGGTTGAAAGAATGATTGGAACAACACAGAGTGGTCAAGGAGGATAAGGGTTAATTAACATGGCCACTGAGTGGATGGAGCAACCAAGTAACCCTGGAAAAGAGCAGTGTCGATGGAAATAGTGGGAAGAAGCTGCACTGCAAGGTCAAGGTGAAGCAGTAGAGATCCTCTGAGTGGGGACAGTACTTTCCAGAAGATAGCTGGAAGTGAAGTAGAGAGTTATGGCCATAAACTAGACGGGGATATATGGTCGAGAGATGGATGTTTAAGTACTGGTGTTTGATCAAAGATATCAATACACTGTTTTTCTAAATCTTATTTTTATATGTTGGACTTCACTTCTCTTTTAAACTCTGCCTCCCCTTTCTTGGTAGGTATCTTGGAGACTGTCTGGGACAAGCACAGTGTTACTGCTGCCACTCCACCACCATCCCCCACCTCAGGAGAAAGTGGTATGATCTGCCTGCTGGGTGTGCTGACATTCCTTTTTTAAAATGCACTTGGGGGGTCTCAGCAGGGAGTTAGCAGTAGCTTATCTACAGATAGAGATGCTGATTCTTCCTTAATCTATTTTTGGCCTTTTTGCCTGTGATTTTTGAGCAGCTGACTTTCTACTCTTCTCATAAGTACTTGTGCTTTCTAGTATAATATTTTGAACAACACAGCTTCCTTCTTCTTGCCTATCATAAAGATGGCACCTTTGACCTTTTATCGTCCAGCTTTGTTGTCCCCTTTAAGCTTATGATTGCTTTCCCTCTAGTTTGTTGCCCTTCTTTTTCTCTTTTTCACAAATTTCATGGCTGCGTTGCTTGTGCTGAGGTTGGTATGAGCCTGGGGCCTTGACAGGTGTGCTTTGTCATTCTGCAGGGGTGGCAAGAGGGGTGTCATTCTGCAGGGGTGGCAGCAGCCTAAAGGAGAGGATGTAGGAATGTAGAACGCTTTCTTCTTCGCTGGATGCAGGGAGAAGTCACATTGGCCAAGACAGATGGGGGCCAGTGTGCAGTAGTCAGCCTTGAATTCACACCAGTTAAGAATAATTTAATAAAGCCTGGGCATATCTGCAGTTGTTATTAAATAGATTGCTGGTTGCTAGTTATTGTTCACAATTATATTAATATCTGTTTCAAAATTCAGAGTACAGTTCATCTAAAGCTGACTGCTTTCAAGGATGGATGGAAAGAGGAAATTGTATCTGAGCAGGAAATTTTAGTTTCTAAATACTCATGTTTACACTAAGTGATCACAGATGCTTTTCAAGTAGAGTACATCCTGTGAATTGGCACTTATTTCTTCCCCTATTGTAAAGGGTGATGTGGCTAATGAGAAATATTTCTACATCTTGCTCCTTTACCCCAAGGAAATGGGATGTTGAAATCAGACATCTCTAAGCCCAAACTGTTTTATGTAGCCTATTGTTAATATGTGGAAGTTGAAATTCTTGCAGAGTTACTGTAGAATTGAAAATATATCATGAAATTTTGAGGATTGCTCAAAGTACACTAATTTATCTGAAATTCCATTTATCATACTTGGATTAAAGAGACATTTTTCATATTATTTAGGTTAAAAAGTGTTATAGAGTTCTAGAGTGCATTAAAAGCTCATAGGAAATTGAACCTTAATTTGTATATGGGGGCAAACCTTCATTCTTAGAGTGGATATTTGAGGTGGCTCAAGAGATTTCTATATTTTGCACAATTCAAATGATTAAAGAAAAATTTGCAAATGATTCAGAGATTTGATTTTATGAGCGAGTGAACACCTTGGAGTATCTGCAGTTTGACTAGTCTTTAAATTTACCATTTTATTTAATTATAGTTTGAGATTAGTTCTTTTGAGTTAGATATGTTTCTAGATAGTTGAATACTAGTTTGGCATCCATTATTAGCAGCAGTGTTTCCTGGAGAGAAACTTATTTGTTTTTCTGAGATCATATTCTAGTACCAAAAGCTGTGTGTTTTAGTTGGCTGTGTTCAGATATATGTTCTGAGCTAACTGAGTTTATACTTTCATAGACTTTATTTTCCTCAGGGCCAGGTTGAGGACTATCAGATAATACAAACCAGAAATATGTGCTTACCTCTTTTATGTGTTGCTTAGATTTTATGAGGTTAGGTAAAATAAAATATGAACCAACTTGACATTTCCATGTAACAAAACTTTAAACTATGGTGCATACTTCTTGAGAATTGCCTTTTAAACACTATTAAATTTTTTCAAAATGTTGAATTTTAGTATTTGAGAAAATGCAAAATAAATTGAGACAATGTAGGGCCTAGGGAGTTAAGTAAGCTTTTAAGTTGGTATACGTCCCCTTTCAAAAAAAAAAAAAAAAGGATTGCTTGTTCATTTGTTGTGACATTTTTCTTTCTCTTTATGATAATTGTAAGTGAAGTCATCAGATCTGGCTCCATTATTTGGACAGTGCTTATGATTTATTTAATCAACATTCGTTCTGATGCTTTTGTTCAACTATATTTGTGTGCTTAAGGCACCAAGTTTAACAGTAAAACTTCCAGAAAATTGTTCAGCTTTCTTGACCATAAGCTTGATTTTTATAGTGGAAATTCATTCTGAGAAACCTTAGGATTCAGTGAATCAACCAAACTAATTCCTGCTGCACTCTCTGTGCCCTGCCTGAATTCCTGTGTAAGTTCCCTGTCAGATTTAGGGGAGCTCCCAAGGGGCTTTTGGTCTTTTTCTCTGTATACTTTTTTTTTTTTTTTTTTGAGACAGAGTCTTGCTCTGCCACCTGGGCTAGAGTGCCATGGCGTCAGCCTAGCTCACAGCAACCTCAAACTCCTGGGCTCAGGCGATCCTCCTGCCTCAGCCTCCCAAGTAGCTGGGACTACAGGCATGTGCCACCATGCCCAGCTAATTTTTTTTTTCTATTTTAGTTGCCCATCTAATTTCTTTCTATTTTTAGTAGAGAGGGGGTCTCTCTCTTGCTCAGGCTGGTCTCGATCGCCTGACCTCAAGTGATCCTCCCACCTCGGCCTCTCTGGGTGCTAGGATTACAGACGTGAGCTACCGCGCCCGGCCGAGGATCTTGCTTTATTGCCCAGGCTAGAGTGCAGTGGCATGATCATAGGTTACTGCAGGCTTGAACTCCCGGGCTTAACTGATCCTCCCGCCTTAGCCTCCTAAGTTGCTGGGACTACAGTGTGTGCTACCACACTTGGCTAACTTTTTATTTTTTATAGACACTTGGTCTCGCTATGTTGCCTAGGCTGGTCTCAAACTCCTGGCTTCAAGTGACCCTCTTGTCTTAGCCACCCAAAGTGCTGGGATTACAGGCACGAACCAGTGAGCCCTGCCCAGATTTTATAATTTCAAACCAAGGTATAGATAATTACACTGATCATACTGCCCAGTTCATTGCACTTGTATCACTTGTATCTGTAGAAGACCCTGCTCCTTTTTAAATTATTTTCCTTCATGCCTATTCTTCTCCTATTTGCCTTTCCGACAGTGAGCAGCCATTGTAATGTCGATAATGTGGATTTTTTTTTTTTTTGGTAACATGTTCTTATAAAAACTTAATGTTTTGTGTCCATAGCTTTTAACATAGGTACATGGTGTGGTAATACTGTTATTTTGTTTCTTAACTTTTATTCAACAGTATCCTTTTAGGATCTCTCCCTGCTGTTGCCTGTGTCCTTGGGCTACTGCTTGTACATACGCGTCCCCAGCATTTTACTTGTCTTCTCCCCTCAGTGAGGAACCAGCTTGTTGTGACTCCCCAGCTGCACACACCACTACCTGTCCCCTCACAGACCTGGTTGAGGGTTGCTTTAGGAGGGGAATGGTCAGGTGGTGGGATTTAATGACTAGCGGGACTGCAGAGTGCCAAGGTCCTCTTCAGTGTGGCCGTTCCTCCTGCATGGATGTTCCTTGTCCATCTCTGGCCCTGAACACTTGATGTTCTCCAACATTATTCTTTTTTTTCGGTTGCCTTTTAATTTGCACTTTCTGGTTACTAATGAATTTGGTGTATCTTTATATGCTTTTCAATTTCTTCTTCTGAAAATTATCTCTTCATATCAGCTCTGCCTGTTTTTATGTTGTGATTGTACTTGTTGATGTGCAGCATTTTTCTTATGTATTTTAGCTTTTAGTCCTTTTTAGAAATTGTCAGTGTCTTGTCTTGGTCTGTTATCTGCCTGATAACTTTCCCTTATGTTTTTCATTGATTAGAAACTCTCAATTTTGATGTTATTAAATTTATTAGTATTTTTTGTTAAGGTTTTCATTTTAGTAGTTTTAATAAGTCTTTTTTTCCCCTTTACCTATAGCTCAGATACTTGTATATTTTCTTCTATTAACTTTAAAGTTTTGTCTTTAGTTTAAGCTTTTAATTCATTTGGTGTCCAACTTTATATGTGATGTCAGGGATTTTTATTTATTTATTTAATGGCCATGTATAATTTTTTTCAAAAACAATGTCATGATTTTGGAGAAGAGTAGAAAGAAAAGAATAACTTGGGTGGGCGTGGGGCTTACAGCTGGAGAATAGTCCTGCCCTTATCTCCACTCCTGGGGAACTGCTGTGCTGCAGATCTCACTAAAGCTCAGTTTAAGTGAAAACACTGAAGATTATATCCAGATTTGTTCCCCCAAGAATCACAGTCAGTTATCTTATTTTGGTATACCATCAACTTTTTCTAATTGGTGTTTCAACATTGAGCATATTTATTTTATTTTTTTACTTTATAGGTAACTAAACTGATTTTCTTTTCTGGTTTTTTTTTGGCAAAGACAATCACTTGAAGTGGTTTGTAAGAGATTTGATAATAGATATCTTAAAAGCCTTTTCTGTTTTCAGGTGACTTACTAAGTAACCTGTTGCAGAGTCCTAGTTCAGCCAAACTATTGAATCAGCCAATCCCCATCCTTGATGCGGAGAGTGAGTATATCTGTTCCCTGGCCTTGGAGTGCCTGGCCCATCTCTTCAGTTGGATTCCTCTGTCTGCCAGCATCACCCCGTCCCTCCTTACCACCATCTTCCACTTTGCACGCTTTGGCTGTGACATCCGGGCCAGAAAGATGGCTTCAGTTAACGGCAGCAGCCAGAACTGTGTCTTGGGTCAGGAGCGCGGCCGGCTTGGGGTCCTGGCCATGTCCTGCATCAATGAACTCATGTCCAAGAACTGTGTGCCTATGGAATTTGAGGAGTATTTACTGCGTATGTTCCAGCAGACTTTCTACCTCCTGCAGAAAATCACCAAGGATAACAATGCTCACACAGTGAAGAGCAGGCTAGAAGAGCTCGATGAGAGGTAATGAGAACAGGTGTGGAGCTGGTGTGCCCTGAGGAAGGGCTCTGACTGTGTATCATGCTGTGCCGCATAGCATCTGTAATCCTCTTTGATTTCAGAATATGGGGCTCCTGGTGAGGAACAGAAAGGTAGGTGTGTACCAGTAAGTCTGAGATTAGCTGGAAGGGATAGGGTGGTTAAGGGAAATGAGTTGAGTTTGAAAAGTGATTGTGGATTGTGTAGGTTTGTTGTCTTTTTTCCCCCATCCACCTCCTGTTCTCCCTTCCACTCCTCTTTCCCCCTCTTCCTCACTATTTATCTGCAGGTCTGAGGTGGTGCAGGAACTGAGACTGCTGCTCATGCGTAGCCAGGAACAGGAGAAGAGGTCCATGGAGGTACAGGAGTTACAATCGCCTTTCTCACTTGGTGTTGCTTGTCAGTTTTTACTATTTGACTTTTCCCAAGTGAACATCTTGCAGTGTATAGGAATGTCCTTTTAATTGTCAGTTTTACACAAATGGCAAGTTTTCATCAAAAGATAGGAGAAGCCTGGTGTGGTGGCATGTGCCTGTAGTACCAGCTACTTGGGAGGCTGAGGCAGGAGGATTGCTTGAGCCCAGGAGTTCAAATCTATCCTGGACAACATATGAAGACCTGTCTCTTCAAAAAAAGAGAAAACACAGAAAGAAGATAAAGGAGAGATTGTTAATGTTGGCACAGGTTAATGTGACACATACTTCTTTGTTATTGTTCTCTTGATTGGAGCTTAAAATTACGTAGCCTTTTTTTTTTTTACAGTACTCTAAAAGACGACTTCATCAGAGTACTTTGAGGCAGAGCCTTATTATTTATTTCCCTTGTAGATGATGTCATTTATGTATCTTGTAGCTTTTACTGATACAATGCTACTGCTGTAGAAAAACAAGAGGGAAATTGGAGACTTACATTATGAACAATCATGTTGACTGTTCAGAAACTTTCAAGTAGTTAAATTGTATTGAATTAGTAAATATTTGTAGATTGCCTGACAGCAAAAGCTTTTAATATTGGATTACCTTTTGTTATTTAGCTATACAGAGTTAAGCTCTTTCCTTTTCCTTAGAGTAAATAGCAGAATATTAAGTCAAGTGCCTAAAATTAAGAAACTTTCAGTGCTTTTTAAATTGAACAGTGTAATTTTTCTTAAAGCTAAAAAATTGATTTGTAAGATTATTTTTGGTTTGGTTTACTGTAAACAAGCTTTATGTGACATTTGCTTTGTATAATCACAAAAGAACTCATCTGATAATGGTAGTTTTTTTATTATTTGATGATAGCTTTTTATATGAATTCAAAGGCATCAGTATTCACACATTTTTTTTATATCTTTTCTAGCTGTGGTTAAGAAAGGCTGTGTTATCTTCATATGTTAATTAAAAAATGTAGCTGCTTATACTATCAGTTGGTTTGCCTTTTACTTTAAGTACAATATAGTCACAGACACTTTGTTGTGGCTCCTATTTGGATAGTATGGAAATACCATATGGTTTATCTGTGTGCTGATTTTGTTATGTGTAACTTTTGTGCCCTTGGTTTTGTATTTTAATCCTATGCTTCCTATTGCCCCGTGAAAGCTGAGAGGTGCCTGGGAGGTGAAAGGTGACATAGATAATAGTGTGTGCTTGCTTCCTGGTGTGGGGTCCCTCACCACTAAATCTGAACTGCTCCACCCATTCTGAGGTGTTTAGGGGCTGCTTAACTAGGTCCTTGGCTTTTCTTCTCCTCTACTACCTTTTTTCCTAACTTTATACTGTTCATTAGCACCTGTACCAGAAGGTGGGCAAGGGAAAGAAAATGAGGTACAATAAAATATGTAGTTTTAGGTACCGAACAGCCTTGTTTGTATTTTTTTTAATTGAGTTGGAGATTAAAGTAAAATTGAGACCGCTCCATGTTTTGCCTGCGACTTCTCTTTGTTCTTCTGTGGGTGGTAGAGCATTGAGTGCACCTTCCTAACGAGCAGTAAACTGGTTGATGACTTAGAATGTCCATGTAAAACTGTAATGTAATACATGAGCTGAGTGATGAATGAGGAGTTCTTACTCTTAAGTCTTAGTGATTGACGGCATCAGGGAGAAGTCTGTCTGTACTTTCCTGTCTCTAAAAACAACTGATTTTAATGCCTTACTATTTTTTAAGTACATGGCCCCATGATCCACAGAAACAGCCATTTTCCTTATCAAAATATTTTTTAAAAGCTGCAAATAAGCTCACATACGTGTGAGCCAGTTACAGAGGTCAGACAGGCAGATTGGCCACGCTCAGGCCGATAGGTCCCAGGAACATTATAGGACACTATTTCTGGGCCAGTTTTGCTTTTCTTTCTTTGTTTCTTTTTTTTCTTTTTCTGTTTCTTTTTTTCCTTTCTTTTTATTTAGTTATTTTTTTAGAGACAGGATCTTGCTCTGTCGCCAGGCTGGAGTATAGTAACGTGATCATAGCTCACTGCCTGAACTCCTGGACTCAAGCAATTCTCTCACTTCAGCCTCCTGAGTAGCTGGGACTATTGGTGTGTGCCACCATGCCTGGCTAATTAAAATTTTTTTGTAGAGATGGGATCTCACTATATTGCCCAGGCTGGTCTTGAACCCCTGGCCTCAAGTGATCCTCCCACCTCAGCCTCCCAAAGTGCTGGGCTTACAGGTGTGAACCACTGTGCTCGTCCTCAATTTTGCTTTTCTGAGGAGTAGTTGTCTTCTCCCTCTATTATTTCGCTTATTTCTGCTTTAACACATAGCTTTTCGCAGTTATGAATTTCAGAATTGCATTTAGCCATTATTTAATTTTTAGCTAAGGCCTAGTATGTCATTACCTTTTTGTTGGTCTCTGAAATGTGATATATGAACTTATGTCCATCTCATTTTCTAATCACCTTTTGGTATTTAGGGGCTTAAAATGACAGTTTCTGAAATGTGAGAGTGATGATGTGCTGTGTATTTAATAACAAATATCTCTTATCCTTGCAGCTATGACCCATATTCTTGTGTGAAATCATTTTGTGAATACAAATGAATTGGGGATTCATTGTGATGTTTAAGAAAGAACACTGGATTGGGTGTGGGTGATAGTCCTATTCTGCCATGAGCTGGCGGAGTGACTTTGAGCTGGTTGCTTTATCTCTGTGGGCCTTGTCTGTAAAATGGAAATATCAGGCTAAAGTTCCTGAGGCTTGTCCAGCTCTAACAGACATCCCTTATATTTGAAATCACTTTTAGAATGAGTTGGGATGTGCTATGTTTAATTAGCAACAGGAGCCAGGCTGTTTTCCCAGGGGAGAAAAATGAACATTAGGTTGCAGGCCTGAGTATATCTTACCTGGATGCCATGCCCTTTGTATAGCCTGGTTTTGTTTTTGTGTCTTTAGCACAGTTCATTTTATTATAATATTTTGGCCTCCTAGCAAAGATAGTCAGCCTTCTACACTTGCCAGATTGAAATGACACAGTGATCTGCCTATCAGCTTTTAGCGTCATTTCCTTTCACTTTAATTGGGTCATAACACTAATGAATTAGAAAATAGAAGAGTACTACTACTAGCTTATAAGCAGCCTTAGTAGACAGTGTCTGAGGATTAAAGTTGCTTTTCTGCTATGTTTCAGGTGGTAATGGAATGAAGGGTTGCCTGTCCTGTAGGTAATTGTTGCAGGCCTTTATATTTTTAACTACAAATATATTATAAATCTGTATAGTTCTGTACTCAAAGAAATTTGGATTGAATTTAAGTTCTCTCCTAAAGAGGTGGCTGGGTTTCTCATTGTTGCCTTTTGTCGTCTTGTCTCATTTAGCTACATTGAGAAGTTTACTGACTTTCTGCGGCTTTTTGTGAGTGTTCACCTAAGAAGAATCGAGTCCTACTCTCAGTTTCCTGTGGTGGAGTTTTTGACACTTTTGTTCAAGTACACATTTCATCAGGTAAAGCACCCAAACCATCCTTCTCTTCCAGAGAAGAGGTGTACCTTGTTATTTTCAGGAGAAAGAACTTTATTTCTCAGATATTTATATAGTGTTTCCTATGTGAAGATTAACACGTGTAATCTTCATAACAGCCCTATGAGGTAGGTACTATTCATCTCCGTTTTACAGATTAAGAGACTGAGCCACAGAGGAACTTGCCTGAGCATACAGGCTTACGGGTCATACAATTGGTAAGTGGTAGAGCTGGGATTTAAATCCACAGAGTCTATGCTCTTAACCACTATTGTGTTAGAGAAGCAAAATACAGAGAAAGTTTGAAATCAGGGTCTTTAATTCTGTTCTGTAGCTGTCACCAAAATCTTCCACAAGATTATATAATATATAGTGAAGCTTTCAACAGCTAAGTTTTGGTGACGTCCAATTTTTTTCCCTAGGATGGCAACAAATTTTTGGAGCTCCTATTGTATTTCAGGGGCTAGGCATGTAACCTTCACAAGCAAAGTCCTTGTGTTCGTCGGGAGTTTATATTCTAGTGACCCAGTATTTTTATAAATATAGATAAACAGCTTTATTGAAGTATAATTTTACATACCATGAAATTCTTTCATTGTAATTGTACAGTTCATTGATGTTCAGAGAATGGATAGAGGTGTACAGCTGCCACCACTCTCCGATTTTAGATATTTCTATCACACCCTATCCCTTAGTTCAAAAGTTTTTTATTGAACTATGACATATATACAGAAAAGTGCATAAATCATATGTGTATAGTTGGATGATGAGTTTTCCCAGAATGAACATGCCTGTATAACTACTACCTAAGTCAAGAAATAGGATGTTCCCAGCACCCCTAGGACACACCCATGTCCTTTCCAGTCACTGCCCCTCTCTTCTCTCAGAACAGCAGCCCCAGTCCTGACCTTAACAACACAGATTAGTTTTGCCTGTTTTAGAACTTCTCTGACCGAAAGCATATAATGTATATTTGTTTTGTCTGTTTTTCTTTTTTGTTTGACATTATGTTTGTGAGATTCATTCGTGTTGTGTGTGGCAGTAGTTTGTGCATTTTCATTGTGTTATACTAAATCATTGTCTGGAAATCCATTCCACTGCTGATTTGGCTGCTTCTAGTTCTTGGTGACCATGAATCATGTTGCAGTGAACATTCTCACATATGTGCTTTTTGATGTACTTAGGTAGCTTTTCTGTTGGTGTATACCAGGGATGAAACTGCCAGGTCAGTGAGGGCATCTGCTTTTTAAAAGTAGATTTTTTTTTTTTTTGGTTAAAAAACCACTAGTGTTGTAGCTTACTGTGGCTGGAGGAGAGACAAGGGTCTTGCCGGGGTGGTGGTTGTGTATGCGATGGTGGATTTGGAGCAAGGGTTTGGTGTGCAAGTTGGCTTTTCTTAGAGAAGGACTTGGCATGTGAAAATAAAAGTACCCAGGGGTAAGGGTGAACCATTCCTGGGTGAGGAGCGGGGACCACAGCTGGAGGAGGAGGACCAAGGCTTGAAGAAGTGTCAAGATGTCTGGTAGAGGGGCCAGTGTGTCTAGAACGAGAAGGAAAACATGCTGAGCTCACCAGTCCTAGGGCGGAATAGAAGAGATTGGGGGAGGGTGAGGACGGAGGGGAGAAGCATCAGGTGGGTCGGTTTTGAGATGGATCCAGAGAAACCTTAAAAGAGAGCAGGAAAAAAGGAGGATTTGAGAGAATGTTGAGTGAGTGTTAAATAGATATTTTAGGAAAAGTGGAGCAGAAGTGAAAGCAAGAAGGAGCCAGTGCTGAGGTTGCAAAGAAGGGGCTTATCTGGGGAAATGGAATGAAAATATCTTGAAATTTTATTCCTTATGTAAAATGGGATTTTTAAAAAACATATGTAATATAGAAGAAAGCTAAAAAAATGTTTTAAAGTGTGCAGTCTTATGCCATTTCTTTGGACTTGGACCCAAAAGTTGTGTGTTTGAGCTCTGGGTATTTCTATTAGGGCTGTGTCCTTGGACAAGTCTTTTTATAATCATTTCCTTAAATTTTGGTTTCCTCACGTAAGAAGATAGAAGATGGCAGTGGTATCTTCAGGGTCTTTCCCAGTGTTTATCCTTGGTGAGTCTTTCACTAGACTGGCATGTATTAGTTTTCCACTGAACTTAAAGTGGTTGTTTTGTTTTTATATATTATATTTATTTATTGGGAAAAGAAATAGACATGTGGTCATGAAGCAAACAACAAGCTTCTTTCTTCCTCCCTATACCTGTAGGCCATTGTCAGGCGAGGTCCTTTCTGCTCTCCGGGCCTCCTGTAGGAGGACCTTCCTTTCTGCGTGCAGGCTTGCCAGCCGTGGAGTGGGCGTGTCCTTGAGGTCCAGACAGCATCGTATTCTAGCACAAGGGGGTTAGGAACCCGGAAGGTGCTGTGTCCCAGTTTACTCTGGGCAAACTGGGACAGGGTGCACTCTAGGGTCAAGGCCTGCGAGTAGAGGAATTCTTTGGGATAAGATTTAAAAGTAAGCAATTATTAGGTCATTAAATATGAAATGTCTGATTTCAAATCAAAAGTGTAGTTTATTATATCTCAAACAAGAAGCAGCACAATTAATTAAAGTACGTGCCTGAACTCGACATGGTTTTGGCTTTTTTTTTTTTTTTTTTTTTTGAGACAGAGTCTCACTCCGTTGCCCTGAGTTGAGTGTTGTGGCATCAGCCAAGCTCACAGCAACCTCAAACTCCTGGGCTCAAGCAGTCCTCCTGCTTCAGCCTCTCAACTAGCTGGGACTACAGGCACGTGCCACCACACCCAGCTATATTTTTCTATTTTTAGTAGAGATGAGGTCTTGGTCTTCCTCAGGCTGGTCTCAAACACCTGAGCTCAAGCGATCTTCCCGCCTTGGCCTCCCAGAGTGCCAGGATTACAGATGTGAGCCACTGTGCCTGGCTGAGTTTTGCCATCTTAACGATAGCTTGTTTATGCCAGCAGTGAAGAAGCCTGGAGAGCAAGTGGTGATGAAATCTTGAAAGACATTTTCCACAGCTTGTTGAGAATTGAATATTTTTCCTTGTAAGAACTGTCCGAAAGCCTAGAAGGAAGTGGTAGTCAGTTGTTGCAAGGTCTGGTGAATACATATGGCAGAGAGTTTCCAAGTCCAGCTGCTGTAGTTTGAGCAGCGTTGTTTGCATGACATGTGGTCAAGCGTTGTCTTGCAAGAGGATTGGCCTGTCTATTGACCAGTCTCAGCTGCTTACTTGCAAGCATCCCCATCATTTTGTGCAACCGGTTGCAGTAGACATCTGCTGTAATCAACTGACCGGGTTTCGTGAAGCTGTAGTGGATAATGCCAGTGCTGGACCACCAAACAGACACCATTAGCTTTTTTTGATGAGTATTCGGTTTTGGGCTGTGTTTTGGCACTCACCTTTATCCAACCATTGCACTGAACGCTTGCGGTTGTCAAAAAGATTCCATTTTTCATCACGTGTAACATTATAGTGTAGAAATGGTTCACCTTTATTTCGTGACAGCAAAGATGGGCAAGCTTCAAGATGATTTCTCTTCTGACGTCTAATTCATGGGGAACCCATCTATTCAGCTTCTTTGCCTTGCTGATTTGTTTCAAATGTCCAATATTGTTGGAATAGTAATGTCAGACCTTGCTGCTAATTCACGTGTAGGTTGAGATGGACTTGCTTCCACTACAGGTTTCAGCTCATCATTATCTGCCTTGGTGTCTCAGGTCACCCACATGCCTCATTTTCAAGATTAAAAATCACTGTAACAGAACTTCTCAAACCATCGACATACTGTGTATTCATTAGCCACAACCTTCCCAGACCCTTTATTGATATTTCAAACTGTCTGTGCTGCACTGGTTCCATGATGGAACTCCTATTCAAAAATAACATGAACTTTTGACTTATCCATGCTCTAAAAAAAATTTTGAAAGATTAATTACAAGCCAAAATGTGCATTTGAAAGATTGAAGATGTACTTTCACAATAAAAATAAAACAAGAAGTGTCAAAGTGAAACATCAAAGATATCAACTGTCCCTCTGGCCACTAGTGCTCCCAGGTATTGGCCTCTACCGTGACTTTCCTTTCTGGCTGAGCTTTTGGAGGCAGCTGTCCAAGCCCGTGATTTGTCTGTCACCTTGCCCCTAATCTTACTGCGTCCTCACCAGTTCCTTCTCGGTCTTGCACTTTTCATTTTGCCCCTTATTTCTAAAACAGGGCCCGAGATGGTATGACCTAGGGGAGAGGGCCTCTTGACTGGGAGTCTTAAGATCCACATTTTAGTTCTGATTCTGGTCCTTAATTGTCTTGTCTTGTTACCTTAGGCAGGTCACTTGACTTAATAGCCTTGGTTTTGTTTTGTTTTTTTCTCTTTTTTTTGAGACAGGGTGTCTTGCTCTGTTGCCTGGCCTAGAGTGCAGTGATGTCATCATAGGTCATTGCAGCCTTGAACTCCTGAGCTCAGGTGATCTCAGCCTCCCAAGTAGCCAGGACCATAGGCGTGTGCCACCATGCCCGGCTAATTTTTCTTAGTTTTTTAGAGACAGGGTCTCACTATGTTGCCTAGGCTGGTCTTGAACTCCTAGCACCTTGGCCTCCCAAAATGCTAGGATACAGGTGTGAGCCACTGCACCCAGTTAGTTTCTTTATCTGTAAGATGGGAAGAAGAAAAATAGCTATCTGTCCACTTTCCAAGCCTATTGTAAAGATCAAATAAACCAATGCAAATGGAAACCAAACATTGTAAACCACTCAGAAGGTAAGAGTGGTATCATTAGTTTCTTAAGGAAACTTGTCAGGATTTTCAGTGGTCAAATAGCCCTGTAATCTGAAAAGTAAATCTGAGCACAGGTACATTTTAAAAATGGGTCTGTGAAGGTTTCGAAAAGTTAAGTGACTCCAAAAGTAGAGCCAGCCTGTCACCCTTATGACCTCAATGACCTGTGTCCACAATGATTGTCAAAGGGCAGATTATGGTCAGCCTGTGGGCAGTGGGGCCTGCAGGTATGGATGTGAGTGGTGGTGTTTGCAGGTTGTACAGGGGGTGTATCTGCTCACTTTTTTTCCCAGTCTTGAGCCATACATTAATAGTAAATCCTTACTTCAAAGGCAAGAGGATGACATGTATAATTGTAAAGTACTTTTATGTATCCATAAAACTTGGATTTTTGTGGTGGCTTTTCTCAAAAGCACTTCCACATGCATTTGATCAGTTATGTTCTTTTCAGTGGCCTGGTGGGCATTTTTAACCAGGAAAGGACAGACTGGATGACTTACTTAAGGGAAGCTCAGCAGTTGAAGCCAGGACAAGACTCTGTTGCCTGGGTTTGCAAGTTGAGTGTCCTGTCCACTGACTGCCTGTATTATTTTCACATGGCTTATTAATTGTTCTTCCTGGCTTTTCTCCTGTTTCTTTTCATGTTCCAGACATCCTGGCTTTTGCCAGGTATGAAGTGGAGACAGGAAATGGTCATTGGTTTTCTAAGGTTGGTCCTGTCAGTGGTCCTGACTGACTTGTAGAAGTCTAGTTCCAGA
>CAUYSK010018389.1:0-33802 GCA_963575035.1 Avahi laniger
AGCTGGAATGCATTCTACTAAGTGAGGTATCCCAAGAATGGAAAGACAAGCACCACATGTACTCACCATCAAATTGGTATTAACTGATCAACACATAAGTGCACATATAAGAGTAACATCTATTGGATGTTGGGCAGGGGGGAGGGGAGGGGGAGGAGGAAGAGGGGACGGGTATATGCATACACAAAGAGTGCAATGCGCACCACCTGAAGGATGGACATATTTGAAACTTGGACTTAGGGGGGAAAGGGGGGGCAAGGGCAACATACATAACCTAACATCTGTACCCCCGTAATACGCTGAAATACAAAAAAAAAAAAATTTTCCCGTAACAATGTCCTAGAATATTTAGCCTATGTTTACTTCTAATAGTTTTCTAGTTTCTAGTCTTACATTTAAGGTTTTCATCTGTTTTGAGTTTATTTTTAAATATGGTGAGAGATAAGGGTCTAGTTTCATTCTTCTGCATGTGGAGATCCAGTTTTCCTAGCATCCTTTATTGAAAATATTGTCCTTTTCCCAATAAATGTTCTTGACATCTTTGTCAAAAATCAGTTGGCTAAATATATGTGCATTTATTTTTGACTTCTATATTCTGTTACATTGGTCTACGTGTCTGTTTTCATACCAGTACTATGCTATTTTGGTAACTATAGCTTTGTAGTATATTTTGAAGTCAAGTAGTGTGATACTTCCAGCTTTGTTCTTTCTGTGCAGACTTGCTTTTCCTACTTGGGGTCTTCTGGGGTTCCATCCAAATTTAAAAGTTTTTTTTTTTCTATAACTGTGAAAAAATGGTATTGGCAATTTTATAAGGATTGCATTGAATCTGTACATTGCTTAGTGTAGTGTTATATTTTAATAATATTAATTCTTCCAAACAATGGACATGAAATATGTTTCCATTTTTGTGTGTGTGTTTTATTATTAGTATATGGAAATGCTACTGATTTTTATGTATTGATTTTGTATTCTGAAACTTTAGTGAATTCATTTATCAGCTGTAAGAGGTTTTTGGTAGAGTCTTTAGGTTTTTCTCAATATAAAATCATGTCACCTTAAGCAGGGACAATTTGACTTCCATATTTCCAATTTAGGTGTCTTTTTCTTTTTCTTGCATAATTTCTCTTGCCAGGACTTCTTGTATCATGTTGAATAAGAGTGGTGAAAATGGGCATCTTTGTCTTGTTCTGGTTCTTAGAGGAAAAGCTTTCAGCTTTTTCCCATTTGGTATAATGTTTCCTATGGATTCATCATATATGATTGTTATTGTGTTAAGGTATGTTTTTGTATGCACATTTTGTTGAGAGTTTTTATAATGAAGGATGTCAAATTTTATCAAGTTATTTTTTCTGTATTGATTAAAATAATGATATGGTTTGTTCCTTCATTCTGTTTATGTGATGTATCATGTTTATTGATTCATGTACATTGACCCATACTTGCATTCTTGGTATAAATCCCATTTGATCATGGTGTATAATCTTTCTGATGTGTTTTTGGATTTGGGTTGCTAGTATTTTGTTGAGGATTTTTGCATCTATGTTCATCAGGGATATGGATATGTGGTTTTCTTTTTTGTTGTTGTTCTTCTCTGGTTGTAATTTCAGGGTAATGCTTGCCTTGTAGAATAAATTTAGAAGAATTTCCTCCTCTTTAATTTTTTGGACTAGTGTAAGAAGAATTGGTGTTATTTCTTCTTTAAAAGTTTGGTAGAGGTGGATGCCTTTTTCAGCTTCCACTTATCTGCACCCAGATGCTCAAAATAAATAGCATTTTGAATTTAAAAAGAAACTTAAAAAAAAGTTTGATAGAATTCAGCAGTAAAGTCATTTGGTCCCGGGCTTTTCTAAATTAGGAGAATTTTTATGACTGATTCAATCTTGTTACATGTAATTTGGCTCAAGTTTGTTCAAGTTTTCTATTTCTTTTTGGTTCACTCTTGGTGTATTGTATGTTTTCAGAAATTTAACCATTTACTCTAGGTTTTCTGATTTGTTGACATACAGTTGTTTATAGTAGTCTTTACTGATTTTTTCATAGTTCTGGGGTATCCAGTTGTAATTTCTGCTTTTTCATTTCTGATTTTATTTATTAGGATATTCCCTTTTTTTTAGTATAGCTAATGGTTTGTCAATCTTACTTATTCTTTTCACAAACCAATTTTTCATTTTGTTGATTCTTTGTAGGTTTTTTAGTCTCTAGTTTATTTCTGCTCTCAATATTTATTATTTTTTTTTCTTTCTTCTGGAGTTTTCTTTGATTTGTTCTTGCTTTTCTAATTGAGGTATAACATTGGGTTGTTTGTTTGAAATCTTTCTGCTTTTTTGATGCAGGCATTTATTTCTATGAACTTCCCTCTTAGCACTGCCCTGACTGTATCCCACAGATTTTGGTATATTGGATTTCTATGTTCATTTATTTCAAGACATTTTTAAATTTCCTTTATAATTTTTTTGTTGACTCAGTCACTCAGGAACATTTTTAGCTTCCATGTATTTATACAGTTTCAAAAGTCCTTCTTATTATTGATTTCTAGTTTTATTCCATTGTGGTTAGAAAAAAATACTTGATGTGATTTCAATTTTTAAAAAATGTTCGAAACTTGTTTGTTGGATTAATATATAGTCTATCCTGGAGAAAGTTCTATGTGCTGTTAAGAAGAGTGCACATTCTACAACTATCAGTTAAAATGTTTTCTAAATGTCTGTTAAGTCCATTTGATCTATAGTAAATACAATGTTTTTTGTTGATTTTCATTCTAGATGATCTATCCAATGCTGAGAAGGGGCTGTTAAAGTCCTCAACTATTATCATATAGGGGTCTATCTCTCCCTTTAGATCTAATAATATTTTCTTTATATGTTTGGATTCTCTGGTGTTGGTTGCATATATATTTATAATTTTTATATCCTGTTGCTTAATTGATTCCTTTAACAGTATATAATGACCTTCTTTGTATCTTTTTACAGTTTTGACTTAAAGTCTATTTAATTTAATATAACTATAGCTATTACAGTTTATTTTTGATTTCTGTTTCTATGGACTATCTTTTTCTATCCCTTCACTTTGAGTCTATGTGTGTCTTTGCAGGTGAAGTGAGTTTCTTATAGGGAGCCTATAATTGGCCCTTATTTTGTTTTTATTCATTCACCCAGTCTATATCTTTGAATGGAGTCTGTATCTTTGAATTGAATTACTCCTGTCATTTTGTTAATTGTTTTCTGATTCTTTTGTATATCCTTTCATTCTTTCTTCCTCTTTACTGTTCATCTTCATAGTTTGGTGTTTGTCTGTCATGATAAGGTTTCATTCTTATCTCTTTCTCATTTGTGTATGTACTCTATCGGTGAGTTTTATACTTTTATGTGTTTTCATAATGCTAGTTATTGTCCTTTTGCTTCCAGATATAGAATTCCTTTAAGCATTTCTTGTGAGGCTGATCTAATGGTGATAAATTCCTTTGATTTTTCCTCATCTGGGAAAGACTTTTTCTTTCTTTTTTCCTTCTTTCTTTCTTTGTTTCTGAGATAGCTTCTTTGCTGGCTATAGTATTTTTGAGTAACAGGAATTTTTTGTTTTCTTTCAATACTTTGAATGTATCATCTTACTCTTTCCTGGCCTATAAAATTTCTGTTGAGAAATCTATTTAGTCTAATGGAAATTCTTTTATGTGGGACTTAATGTTTCTTTTTTCTTTGTTATTTTTTTTTTTTTTTGCCTTTAACTTTTGACAGTTTGACTATTAAGTGCCTCTGAGAGGACCTTTTTAGTTGAATTTATTTGAGGATCTTTGGGCTTCTTGAAATCTGGTGTCCATATTTCTCCTGAGATTTGGGAAGTATTCAGCTATTATTTTTATTAAATAGGTTTTCTATGAATTTTCCTAACTTTTCTCCTTCTAGAATCTTGTAATATATATATTTGTTCACTTAATGTTGTCCCATAGATCTTATAGGCTTTCTCCATTTAAATTCTTATTTTTCTTTTTTGTCTTACTACCTTATTTCAAAAGACCTATCTTCAAGTTTAGAAATGCTTTCTTCTATTTGATCTAGTCTAATGTTGAAACTTTTGATTGCATTTCTTATTGAATTCTTTAGCTCCAAAATTTCTGTTTGGTTTTTTTTAATGATGTTCATCTCTTTGTTAAATTTCTCATTGAGATCATGAATAGTTTTCCTGATTTTTGAAATTGGCTTTCTATATTCTCTTTCCAAGAGACAATTATTTTGAATTCCTTTACAGGCATTTCATAGATTTCCTTTTGGTTGGGGGTCTGTTATTGGAGAATTATTGTGTTCCTTTGGAATTGTCATGTTTTCTTGCTCTTTCATGTTTTTTGTGTGCTTACATGGATATCTGCACATCTGGTGGAATAGTCACTCTTTAAATTTTGCAGAGGAGCTTTTGAATGGAAAGTTTTTTTTCTGTAAATGTTACCTATCATGTCAGTTGGGAGGGTCCTCTGGCTTTGCTCTTGAGTGGGTATAATGGTGTAGTCTTTGTATGATTTCTTTGGCTGTAAACAATGTCAGAAGTGTCTGTGAGTGCCTCAGCGGCCTAAAATGCAGATGTTTGTGAAAATAGTGGTGTGGCTTTGCTGGGGATAGGGTTGCTGGTTGTGGTAGGTGATAGATGGCCTATTCCAGTCCAAGGCACAAGCATGGCATATAGTAGCTCTGCCAGTGGAGGGGACAAAGTCAATGGTGGTGACAGGTCCTGGGTGACTGATGCCCAGGCCCTGGAGAGTGCTGATTGGCTCCTTCAGTCCTGAGGTGGCCCCTTGCTGTGCTAGACTGCTTGATTTTAGGGACATAGGGTGCTGCTTTGGTTCAAGTGCAGGGTCACAGCTGCACCAATGGATTCATAGTGCTGTTGGCTTTTTGTGTGGGCATGACAGTATGACAAGGAAGCCTCAGCGATGTGGAAGTACAGGAACTATTGGATGCCAGGCAAGATAGATGTATTATAGCAGTGGCTCCATTCTCAAAATGGCACTGTGTTACCATAGTTTGGATTCTGGGGAGTGGAGGGACCCATTGTGAGTACCCTCTCTGGAGCAATGCAGCCACATGGACTCTAGGCAGCTCTCTATCCTGGGCTCAGGGCCTGTGAGACTGTGAAGCTCTCCTGCAGCTAGGATTTCAGGATAAGCAGTGGTAATGGGGACTGATGGGGGTCTTCTTCTTACCTTTTCCCACAGTGGGGGATTCCTATCTGTGGGATGATCTGAGCTGGGTGCTTAGCTTCCCTCTCTATGCTGTCCAAGTTTCTGTGCCTCAAAGAGTTTATTTTTTTTTTCATTTTCTTACTGAATTCTAATGTTTTCCCTTAAACACTATAATCAAAGTGCAGTTATGTATTTGTTGTTTGATTTTTCTTCATGGAAGAGAAGAGTGTTGGGCATCCTCACTCAGCCATCTTGATGACCCCCATACCATTTTTTTCTCCTGATCTCCAAATGTTCTTTTAGTTCCTCCCTATATACAGCTTCAGCAGCATCTTTGGGATATAGTCTGGACTATTTGCAGGCTCAGTACTTCCTTTGCCAGGTTATGTTGTGACTTTACTCTAGTTAGACCAAAGGATAGATAAGTGCAGATTTCAACAGGAATGTATATTTTTTTTGCATGTTTAAGACTCTTTAAGCCTCTAAAAGCAGATGAGGATGGAGCCTTGAACAGGGAAATTTAGGCATATTCCGTAGACTTAGAGGGTTCAAAGTGATTTGAGTATTCAAGTCTTTAATTATAAATTGACCCACATAGCCTATCTCATGTCTCAGATTCTTATTTCTTCTTGGCAGATAAAAGAATAAAAAGCCTTGATCTCAACATGACAGACTTTCAGATTCGTAAATCCAAATCTGGAGCCAGCCCCATCTTTAAGCTCTGAGCCTTATCTTCAGCTTTTTTCTGCCCTCTAAATGCAGGAGAAAGAGTCTCCTTGCATTATCCCAAGGCACTCTAGCTTTCATATTTTGCCTTAAATTGGTGATCAGATTATCAGGCTACTATTATTTTCTCTAATGTAGCCACATGTCCAAGTAACATCTATACAGTCCTTAAAATAACAAGTTTCTGCAAACCTTTAAATACCTAAGTTATTTTATTTGCCAGTACATTTCTTTCCACAGGTATGCCATCTTATTTCATCACTTTTATCAATTACACTGCTACCATGTTCCAGATTCTATCAGTAATCTACCTATCAGCAGTGATTAGTCCTGATTGCCAGTCTGCCAGAAGTGATCTTGCTCCAAAATCCCATTTTAGAGTCTTTTATCTAAAATCTCTCCCTGTTTTAATTGTCATAGGTCAACTTCCTATGGAACTAGACTCTATGTTAGAAATTTGCAGCAACAATAACTGTAAAGTAATGAGGGAAGTAAGATTGGGCATTGGGTTTTCATTGTGACAGAGACCTCAGATGATCCCATAGGGAATTCTGTAGCTGAAATGTCCTTACAGAAATGTTTTGAATTAGGAAGAATTTGTACTTCCTATTTAGATAAGTCACTGTAGGTAGCCTGCCTTAAGAGGGAGTATAATCTTAAATGAGGCAGCTTCTTTTAGCAGACGGAAATTCCTAGAAAGGAGCTCAGCTATCTCCATCACAGGGCAATACTACAAGCATTTGGGAAAATGAATGCCTCAAGCCTTATAGAGGTATCTGAGAGTCAGAGATATCACATCCAACATCAACCTCGAACACTGTGTGGTAGCATGCCCTTCTACGCTTCATTTATATAACAAAATTATCTCACACAGCAAGAAACCTTTAATGATATCCTATTATAATATAATGTTTCCTCTGACCAACTATGATAGGCAGTATTTTAAGATGGCCCCCAAAATTCCTATTCTCTGTTATTCCTATTTTCTGGTATTCCTATTCTCTGGTATTCCTATATAATCCCCTTTTCTTGATGTGAGCAGGACCAGTGAATATAATGTAATGTCACTTCCATGACTGTGTTACTAGTCAATGGAATGAATTAATCAAAAGGGAGATTATATGTGTGGACCTGGCATAATCAGATGAATCCAATAAAGGAAAGTGAACTGTCAGATATTCTCTGCTGAGCGCTAAGAAGCTATAAATTCCTATGTTTTCAGAGAGCCAGTGAATGAAAGGCCTCTAAATGCTAAGGGAGATCTCTGGCCGACAGCAAGAAAATGGAGATGTCGATCACATAAGAACAAGGTAATGAATTCTGCCAACAACCTGAATGAGCTTGAAATAAGACTCGAGCCTCAGATAAGGTAGCCTCCCCAGATAAGAACTCAATTTTAGTTTGTGTTACACTGAACAGAGAATCCAGCTAAGCCATGCATGGACTTCTGACCTACAGAAACTGTGTCATAATATATGGGTATTGTTTTAAGCCACCAAATTTATGGTATTTTGTTATATGGTAATTGATCACTAATCACCAACATTTAGAACACTCTACAACTCAATCTCAACTTATCTATCTCATGATATTTCTCAAGATTAGCCAAAAGGAAAATATCGTTTCAGTATTTTCCAGCTTCTTTTATTTCATTCCAAACAGATGGTTCTCATTCGTGCCTCTGTATTTGTTCCCAGGATGTGTTATTTATGTGGAATCCCCTCTCTATTCACTCCATTTATCTAAATATTACACATTCTTCAAGACCAAGATGCACATCTTTTATACAGAATTTTATCTAACTTTTATCTCTTATAACACAGATAGGTTCTAATTAATTATATGGCAAATATATACAACCCAATCTACTTTCCAGATCTCCATCACAAAATGTGACAAAAATTGAGAGAAAGAGATATTCTATGCCCTCCTTTTCCCTACTTCCTTGTTGACCCTATATCAACTTTGGTACGTCAAGGACAGAATGGCAAATAAAGTAGATGGATATACCCTAAAGAATGGGATTCTAATCAACAAGTGGTTTTCAGGGATAAGAGGTGCCTTATGGATTATTTATTCTAACCACTCCATTAATAAAACAATAAAAGTGAACCACAAAGTGTTTAGGGGCTTAATGTCTCACAGTTAAATTAGAATTAAAACTAACATCTCTGAATTTCCAATCTAATAAGTTTATAATCAGAAAAAAAAACACTTAGGAACTTAAAGAAAATGAAATCTGTCCTTGTCTAACTTATAAATAATTTTGAACTTATTTATATTGTGTAGTAGTTAAGCAGTGGGCTCTAGGTCCAAATCTTGGATGTGAATTTTGTATTTGTCACTGGTTAAGTATTGTCCTTTTTCATTATAGTTATGAAGGAGTCAAGAAGATCTAAGCATGATGTTTCATGAATAAATGTGGACCTGATCTTCAATAAACACTGATATGTTTGTTTAAAGAGAAAATCTGAATGAAAATTTTAAAATGTACAAAATAATATAATTATTGTTCATTGGAAATACAAGAGGAATGCTTTTGTCTTTTTTGTTGGGAGAGGCAGAATGTGTTTATTATCAAAACAATCCTTTCGGTTTTATGCAGTTATCTGGAAGAACTGGAGATTACATTGCTTTCTTTCCAGAAGACTTCACTCTTTTAATCACTACCAATACATGCTGGCCGGATGTGAAACCTGAAACTCTCATATCAAAAGATGAGGCTTAGGAAGAAAAGAGAAAGGAACAGAAAAAGAACCTCTCAAATTACTCATTGTGCATACTGTATTCAATAACTGAGTTTTCTTACTCTGGTAATATTTCATTGAACCTATAGATCACAATTTGATGATAAATTTTACAAAGAAAAATACAGTTTTGTAAGAGAACTGTTTACTTTTCCCCCTATTTTTCTTGCGTGACCTGACCAAAGACTGAACCCATCACTGAAACTGGGCTGTTTCTACTTTGGTTTATTCCCTGATGTGAAATGATATCATGTTTCCGTTGTTTCTGGATAAACTCAGGCGCAAGCTAAACCTCAACATGTCTTGCGGCTTTGATCTAAGCCTCTGTGTATGGTTCATAAGCCTCAGACAGTGCTATTGTAAAATATCTGCAAACTATCTATTTCTTATAAAACTTTTAGGTTTTATTGGAGTAAATCTGCTGAGTTTCATGCTTTTCCAGATGCTTGACATGAAAGGAATATAGCCTGCCTGTCACATAAACAAAGGGGACTTTTATTAAGAAATAAATTTTTTTCCCTTAGTATTATTTTTTCCTGGAAGTAATGCTATTGACCCACAATTTTTATGATTTTTGCTATTGTCTTTCTTTACTCTATGTCATTGACACTTGTTCAAACAGTTTAATAGCCTGATTTTTAAATACAATTAAAAAATTCAATAAACAATCAGAAAATTCCTCCATGTTTGAATGTCATCGAATAACTTTTTTATATTGTTCTTATCTGATATTAAAGTTAAATAGGTTGAGACTATCCCCCAAAACCAGATTTAATCAATAGCATGTAGTGAATGTTCAACTTTCTAAGGCCAGATTTAGGAGACAAAGCGTTAATGAGAGTGGCTGCTCAATTCCTCTTCTTTTCTTCCCTGTTAAGTTCTAGGTGACATTATAGAGATCACATCAAATCCTTGAAGACATAATAGGTCTTACTTGTCATCTCATCTAGGAAGCCTTCTCTACCTGTGTGCTGCCTCCTCACCTCCCATGGCACAGAGACACTTACTCTATAACTCAAATTAGCAGATGATAAATAGTTTTCATGTATAAACCGTATGGAAATATGTTTACATTTTCCCCTTCTTGTCTTCACTCACCCTAATACATACACAAACACATATAGGATTATGTGCTATTTGGGGCAGGCTCTGCATTTTATTCTTGTATTTCATTCTTGTATGACATCATTGAGATACAAGGAAGATGTATAGGTATTTTTGTTAAAATAAGATGTGACAGTCCCTTGAGTTCTCAATAAAAGCTAAAATTGAATAAGATTTCTAGTCAGTTAAAATATTTAAAAGTATTATGGGAAATATTGCATGTGGCCGACCCAGTATTCCTTTTCCCCTCCTTTCTTGCTAAGAGAACTCCGATTTTGCTCAATATAGCTTCATTCCCAACTAAAATTACTTACCTCCCCATACTTCTTTGCAGCTATTAAGTAATATTTATGGCCACATCTATAACATACCTTGACATAAAGAGAAAAAGTCCATTGAAAACATCTTCTTACTCTTCCCCCTTTTCCTTCTTTGAATACAGGCATAGTGCCCCATTGTGCAATAGTGAGTTCACGCTATAAGAATGAAAGCCAAATATTAAAGGTGGCAGAGAAAACATGTTAAACCTTCTTTAATGGCATGATGGGGCCCCCATATCAATTTAGAACTATCTATCTCTGAATTTCTTATATGAAAGAAAAACATGATCAAGCCACTAGATTCAAGCTTTTGTTGCATGCATCCAAACGCACTCCTAAATAACTAAAATGTATATTTAGAAAAAAATTTAAGAAGTAAAGTGACAGTTCTGTAACTTGAATTTCTATTTCTTTAAATTTTAGTATTTGAATTTTCCTGGATGGAAAGAAAATTGTGGAATCTTTTTTTAGTTATTAGGGCTACTGGTAGACAGGTTTAAGAACAAAAACGATAACTTAAGCTTCTTCCTCTTTCATAAAATGAACACCAATTTCATAGGTTAGTATAAAAAATAATTGATCTATCCATATTAAAATAGTATAAATTTTATAATTTTATAATTTCTTTCTCTTACTATTAATAAGGGTTTACTGTCTCTTAGATAAAATAAGCTTAGAACAGATTTGAATGGTCATGTAGTCTTACTGTACTTATCATCCAGGTATTTCTTCTTTATAGAGAAGTTGAAAATACTCTGCATATAACCATACATGAATTTTATAGTACAGCCACAATTTCAATAATACTTATAGGTCACATGCCCTGATTTTTTAAAAAAATCAATATAGTCTTAACTATGTTATAAAACTCTTCCTGTGAGCTATGTTGTTTTAAATATCAAAATATGTGATCTCTTGGATTCTGTTCCTTTTTCTTTCACTCAGTAAAACAAATCATTTTGAAATTTTTCTTCTCTATGGGCTTGAAGTGTTCTAAATTTTTCTTTGAGTCTAGATCCTTTGTTCACCTCTCTTTCACATAATTTATCCCCTTGCTCAAAACTTTCAATACGCCTGCTCCCAGTTCTGTCTGACATTCACTGCCCTCTACAGGGTAATGCCAACCCAACCTTCACAATCACGTTCCTTCCTACATTTCTGTGCAATAGGAGGCTGAACCTAGGAGCTCTAAAATGAGAAATGCAAATAATATTAGGAGAATAAATCAGATTATTTCTAATGGTTTATTTCTGAGGCACCTTTAAGTCCATAATGCTCATGAAGCCCCTTAGTAATACAACTCCTATTAAGAATTTGGTAGAAAACATTTAAGCTCCTTTGAGATCTGTGTGTTCGGAACAGAGATCTTCTGCTTTTATTGCCAGATTATGGAGCTAAAAAGCAAGAATAGTGGAAGACCTATCTCTAAATTGTCTGCCCATGGTGGGGATGTTACAAATTACCTCCCAGCTGATTGGTCCTCAGATTGTTCAGTTCAGTCCTACAAACCTAATTTTAAATACACCACTCTAGTAGTTATAGAATGAATGTATATGGTTGTTCTGGGAATTTGGGGGACTATCTATGTTGGGTCTGAGCACAGTTCTGTGGCACGGACAGCCGTTACTTCTGCTAAGCCATTGATGGAGAGTTAGAGATTTGTTAGTGTGGGTGGGATGATCAACTGTGATAGCCAACGCATGTGATTGTATGTTTTTGCCAGAGTGAAGGTTGGCTAGTCAGTAAGAGAAGACCCAAGCTCAAATAAAACCAAGCATTATAATAATGTCCCTTGAAGGAGTCTTTTACTTTACTTACCCACATATGACATTTTTTCTTGCTACAATTTCTATACTTTGTAGGGGAGAAAACATGAATTCTTTTCTTTCCCTTTTTAGGTTCTTAGTTGAGACACTCTCCAGAAAAGTCAAATTAACAAAAGAAAAACAAACAGATGTTTATTAACGCAGGCTATACCCTTCACGAGGGAGCAGCCTCACTTCAAAAGTTTCTCTCTCTCAAGGCAGTGGCTTAGGGGTCTTGCTTAAATAGCATTTTAACAAGGCACCATAAATCCTAAACAGTAACAACAACACAAAGAGGAGAGTATCTTCAGGCTTCCAAAAGGTGAAAAAATGAGGGAAGGTAAATTTATAGGAAGAGTAAAAGCTATTCGAAGATCTTCTGGTGCCAATGTCTCAAAGTTCTGTTTCTGAGCTGATAAAGGGAAGAGGAAGGGTGGAGTGTGTCCCTGTATCTTAACTTTTTTTTTTTTTTTTTTAGCTGAACAATCTGCAGTATTTTATCGAGGAATATTTTGGATTCCTTCAACTTTCTTAGATACCACAACAAGGGTTGAGTAAACAAAGCTTCCCTGTCCTCCCTTCTAGGTTCTTGCTAACCCACCCTTCCCCTCATCTTTACCCCTCCAATATCACCCTCCCACTTCCACTTCAAATAAGAAAAAAATCTACATTGTTTTTTTACATTAGAATTTGAAGTCCCAGTAACAATGACTCAGAATCATGTGCAAGAAACAAAAGACACTGACCAGTTCCCAGAGGTCGTGGGAAGGCTCAATCATACAACTTCCTCAGTTGATTCATTCTGATTTATGTGTGTGTGTGTGTGTGTATGTGTGTGTATAACATTTATTATGTTCTTAATTTAAAATAGGTGATCATTTATGTTTAGCCTCATTTAAGCTATGTGATCTATACTGCCCCTTAAGGAATAAGGCAGGAAAGAAATGGAAGATAGGCCATTTATCTCAAATGATAATTTTGGATCCTTAATGTCCCAGTGCTAAGAATTCTGAAAATGTTATTGATATGGGAAATTCCCAGCCCCCAGCCTCCAGCTTTCGGTTGCAGAATCAACAAGAAGCCTGGGAAAATCTGGAAAATCTGAGACAAAAGGATAAGAAGAAAGGATGACTCCTGCAGAGGCATGCAATGTGTTTTTCTTTTTCTTTCTTTTTTTTTTTTTTTTTTTTTTTTGTGGTTGACATTGTAGAACACCAGGAACAAGAGACACAGCACACAACCGATGGTGGAAATACCAAAAAGCCCCAAATTGGGGCATTCCCTATTCCCTGACTATGGAATTCAGTATTTAAGGATCACTCAACCCCCGAGGTTCCACAGCGCAATCCTTGTTATTGGACCACAGGATCTGGCAGTTGTTCCCCTTCTGTTTACAGATCAGTTATTCCATCCATGGCCCCAGGGATGCGAACGATTCTGCAGAGAGCACTCTGTGAGTAGTTAAAAGTCATTGCTTGCCAACATTTCAATTTGAGCTTGAGGTACCCTCTGCCAACGGCAAAGCATGGATGGGAGAGCCTCTAAAAGTCTCACTCAGAAGAATCCAAGGGATCTGAGTCTTCATTCTCTGGAGCAGCTGCTGGTTACAAGTACATGACATAGAACTGGGAAGGGACCCCGGAGAGATGGCCTTGAATGAGTCGCTTTATACTTTTCTCCATCTAGATTTAGGAAAGCAGGGCGTGGATAGGAAACGTTAGAGGAAATGAAGGATGCTCTTTTTCTTTTGAGTGTTGTAAATGCTTTGCTTGCACTGTTACCGAACTCTGCACTGTAAAAGTCAAGCCAGGCCAGTGAATTGGAGGATCAATTGGCTATTCTTTTGTTCATTGTGTCTCCTGCAGAAGTGCAGCCCTCTTGAAGTCTGGCATGGGCTCGAGTCTATGAGGCTTTGCTCTGCTCAGAGGGGTTTGGCTATAAATGAATAGGGACTTGGTGGGTTAAGAAAATGATCACTGGATTGATACTCCTCCCACGGTCCTTTGTCTAACTCCTGGCCAAGAAAGCCCCTGGAGGAAGGGTGGGGATCTGAAGGTAATGGGCTCTGCAGAGAACCAAATGCGCAGTTATTCTTTTTGACTTTCCGTGGGTATTAGGACTGGCAGCCAAACTCCTGGAGGCCTTGGAAGAGAAAAGTTATAAAGCTCTGTTTCTCCTTAATCTGGAAATAAAGAAAGAAAAAGAAAGAAAGAAAGCCTGGCATTCAGATTGTAAAAACTTTTTCTGAGCTTCATCTGTGGGAGAGTGAAGAAGGTTAAAACTGCATTCATTCCATTCTTGAACCTTAGACCTCTTTACAGTTCTGTTGAGAGCAAGCACAAGTGGACCTTAAAGGTCTCCTGCATTAGCAATCTGGTGTTGACATAAAGGCAGCCAATTCTGATAGTTTTATGGATGGCTTTTGGTTAAGATTCCTACTCAGATTTCCCGTGTACTGTTCTAGACCTGGAAAGTCTATGACAAAATGGGCAGGGGGCCATGGAATGAGAAAGGAGGCATAAAGCTTTGTGCCTGCTCTAGGGTTTCAGGCCTCAGTTCTGCTGTAGAACTTTAGGGAAAGCCAATGTAAGATCCTTTGTAACAGTGCATTATATTGCATTTAATTTCAATCATATTAATGATATTTCAGTATATAGAATGCTGTATTTGTATAAATTTCAATCTATATACTAGGGCAAGTACCCTAAACAAGAATATATAATTCAGGATTGGTAGCTAGCATTTTAAAGACCCTAATAGGGCATCCACACACCAAAAGGAATTAACAGAGAAGAGCTTAAAAGAATTCTATTTTAATCTGTCTTCAAGAATTAATTCTTTTTTCATAAGTGAGGGTAGAAGTCCATGTGGATGCCTAGAAATAATGGACAGCTCAGCTCTTGTATGCATGGAAGGATGGATCAAATTGGTTGATATGCTCAGTCTTAGAATTTTGATTGATCTTGTGAAAGGCCACTTCTAGATAATACTGGCCTGACTGATTAACAGAATCCTGACACTAAAGTAATGTTGAATATGACTCAATTGAACCTTTCATGCAGACATTTCCTGGAATGTCTACACTTCAGAACTCACTAGGCTCATACAACAGATTACATGACTATTTTGTGCCTGATTACAAATAAATGTATGCATGGCAGAATTTGGTCTAAGTTTTGTCCTTATTCTTCACCTCAGCAGCAGCAGGTGGGGGAGTGAGGTTTGAGGGGGCGTTGGTTGGGCAAGCCTGTCCTCAAGCTCCACAAATGCTTTTAGCTGGGGTCAAAGGTCTGTTCCCCACCTCTGGGCAAAGTTGCCAGGCAGGGGCTGAAGTGGCCCCACTCAACCAGAAAGTCTGTATGTGGAGGTGGGCTGTCTGAGACGGTAGTCTAGCAGTCTGGAGCAGGCCTGGCTGTTTTCCACCCTCCCTTATTCCGTGGTTTTTCGCAGCCCTCTTCCGACAAGCAGGACCTCAAGCCAGCCAAGCTCCAGCACAACTGTGATGTGGGCCAGGAGGTTCCCCGCCGAGGATCCTGGCCTGAGCTCACAGTGCAGCCCTCCCATGGGAGAAGGGGCGCTCAGTGAGTGCGTGGCCCCTAGGACCCACTCTGATCTGCCCCTGCAGGCACCCACACCTCAGGAGACTAAATTCACAAATATCCCCTTTGTGCCATGGTCAATATGATTGAGACCCAGATGTACAGGGTCTGGCCTGCAGGCTTGTCTCCTGGGCCCCGGAGATCAATCCCTGACCCTCCCAGGAAAAAGAATGCTGGTCCGAAGTCACCCACAGGGTGTCCAAGCTGGTTCAAAGTCCCTCCGCCTGAATGTTTGTCCCGCTCTGCTGGAGTCCCCGGGCAAGCAGCACCAGGAAGGGCCAGCAGGGAGCTCACAGTCCAAGCACCCCTCAGTCCACTGCACAGCCCCAAAAGGAAAGATCCAAGCCCTGTTCCCTGTGGATGCCTCCAGGTGGTGGCTAAATTATCTCTCGGCAGCCATGTGTGGGGGAAGGGAAGAGGAGAACAAAGGACTAGGTGAAGGAAGGACTGCCCACTGGTCAGCTCTGACCCTCTCTCTGGGAGGCAGTCTGCCCAGAATGACCGGACTCTGGAGTCACGCACATCTCCCATGACCCACTGGACCCCTATGGCTCCTGCAGTCTGGGCCGGAGTTGGGAATTGTCTGCGTGGGGACCAGCAAGATGGATCCTGAGGAGTTGAAGTCGCCCAGGGAGGACAATGGCTCATGGTGCATAGAGAGGCAATACAGCGCCTGCCGGCCGGCTGGGATCTGGAGACCTGGAGCCCACCAACAGTCTGAGACGCAAGGGAGGGGAATTTTAACTCCTCCACCTACCCTTCTCACTGGTCTCCAAGCCTCTCGGAGCTTCATCTCTGCGGATGCCTTTCTCCTTCCTGTTCTGCTCTGCGACCTCTTCCTGTGGAGTCTCCTGGAGGGTCAGACACCCTTCCTTCTGAACCTCATCTGATCTATGTTTGTCTGTCTGTCTGTTTTTTTCTTTCATCTAAAGTTTCTCCTTGCAGAGACGCTTTGGCTGGTGGTGTTTCTCGCTTTAGATCTACAAATCTATACCCAAAACAGAATAAATCTAGAATATAATTGCTTGGTTTCTAAAGTAGGCTCTTGAAGGAATGCACAGACTACCCTAAAATACACGGTTTGTGAGTAGATGAATCTATAACTGATTTTCGGTAAACCACTTTTGATTTGATAAAACAAGTGATTAGAGAAAAGTAGGTTAAATAGTGTGACACAATTCTTTATTCATTCACTTTTAATAATTTGTACTCATCGATAATATTTCATTTATTTGTTTGCTATTCACTTATGAAACCTCACTAGGTGTCAGGGTGCATGCTAGGCCAAGGAGTTATAAAAGTGAGAAGATATAGTTGCCACAAAGGGAAATTTGGCAAGATTTATAGCCGTGTAGAAATGTATTCTCTTCATCAATAATGACTACTTTTCATAATCTGTCGACCATAAGATAGCAGCATAGTCATCGACTTATATCAAATGTATTTACTATTTATTATATTGTAACCAACACAAATTTTTTTCTACTCATAATGTTGAGAGCGTCAATGTCAAAGTTCCCTTCATTCTTAGTATAACAAACCCAACATTTAATCCTGCAGGTGCCTGGATTACCGCAAATGAATTTTCTAACCTTACAGGATCTTTGTTTAAGTTAGGAGATTGATTTAAAGAAGCAGGGTCTTGAATATTGAGATAGAGACACATGGGGGCCTTGAGCCAAGACTTTAATAATCTGATCTAATAATTTATTTCTTCAATTTATCTAGAACACTTAGAAACAGGCAACTAGTTCTATTGTACCTCCTGTTTTCACTAAGCTGTTTTATAGTGGCAGATGCTTGGTCACCCAAAGCCTTTTCTTATATTGCCACTAAATTACAGATGTTTACTGGTGACGTTTATATACTTGTTTGCCATCTTGTGAAATGGACTACTCTTATGGCTGGAAACAGGGTCATTAATGACTCTAAATCTAATCAGTACAGAAAATCAATTCCATATATCCTAATGACAATTCAGAAGATCCCATCTTAAATTTCTGTTCATTGAAGCCACTCTTGGTTATAACTATATACACAGGAATTTATATAAGGAATTGTGTGGAAGCTAGTTTAGTTACACAGTCTTTATAAAACTGTCTCTTTGCATCTGATTTTGGAGCTTAAAGATAGCAGAGCCGAAAGTTGAGAATATACGATAGATGTCAAGCAGAGAAGAGCAAGATCCAGCTGGAACCGATAACCTGAGCAGGAACCCATGCCAGTTCTCATCGCCTTCAACACAAATGAAGTATGACTCCTAAAGGAGAATACAGTGTTCTTTTTATGGACCAGACATTGGATTAGCTGAAGGAGGGTCAAGAGATAAAAGCAGCAGCTGCAGACCTGGCCCTTGCCCCATGCAAATGAGGCGAGTCTGCAGATAGCATTATGGGTGCAAGCTCATAAAGCACCTAATGACGGTATCCTGACCTTCCAAGGATAAAAATGCGATATATCTTAACCAAGATTTGGAATCAACCTAAGTGTCCAGAAATGAATGAATGCATAAAGAAACTGTGGTATGTATATACAATAGAATATTATACATCCATAAAAAGAATGAAATCCTGCCATCTACAATAACGTGGATGGAACTGGAGAACACTATGTTAGATGAAATAAGCCAAGCACAGAAAGACAAATCTCTAGTGTTTTCACTCAGATGTGGGAACTAACTATTAAAACAATTTATCTCATGGAGACCGAGAGTAGAATGATGGTTATCGGAGGCTGAGAAGAATAACAGAGTTGGGGGGAGAAAGTGGGGATGATTAAGAGGTGCAAAAATATAATTAGATAAATAGAATGAACAGTATTTGATAACACAATAAAGTGACTATAATCAACAATAAGTTAGGATATACTTTAAAATAACTAAAAGAATAGAATTGAATGCTCTTAATCCACTCACAAAGAAATGATAAATGACTGAAGTAATGGATACCACAATTACCCTGATTTGATTAATACACATTGCATGTTTGTATCAAAACATCACATGTACCCTGTAAATATATACAACTATTATGTACCCATAAAATTACAAATAAAAAATTTTTAAAAACCTTACTGATTTGTATACTTTAAAATGGTGGATTTTATGATGTATGAATTAAATATCAATAAAAATTAATAGAAACAAACGAAAAAAGCAATTTATCTTCTGCTATACAGATCTCATAAGAAATGTCTCTTGTGACCTCCCCTAACTGGAAACACAAAGGAAAGAGAAGTATACTCAGTCGAGCCAAGTGTACACATTTCAAAGCCAGTAAACAGACCAATTTCTCTTGAAGAAGTATAGAAAATTATTAAAGATTATATCTACAAAAAGGCACCAGTGTTAAATGGATTCTCAGAGAAAATCTACCAACCCTTCAAAGACCAATAGTCCCAAAGCTCCATAAATTATTCCAGAGCATTGAGAATAAAGTGTAATTTCTGAGTCCTTTTTATGAAGCAAATATAACATTGATACCTTTTCCTGATAAGATTGTAAAAAACAAAGAACATTACTGATCAATATCACATATGAATATATTTATGTGAAATAAATATTAGCAAACAGAATCCAATACCACATTAATAAAATAATCACCATGACAAAGTGAGATTTATTCAAGCAATATCAGTTTGATTCTATATTGAAAAATCCATTAACATATTATACTGTATTAATAAAACTAAGGAAAAATATTAATTATTCCACAGGGGTTGAATAACCTTTGACAAAATATAATATCCTTCCAGATAAAAAATAATTTGAGAAAATAGGAATTAATAGATGCTTATTTAAGATGTAAAACATGTATTAATATATCAATGTCTTAAAGATAGCATTTTACTTAATGGGGAAATGTTAGAGGTATTTCTATTAAAACCAAGAACAAGGACAGGAAGCCAATATTCTCACTTTCATTTAATATATTATTGGATGAATTAGCCAATGCAATTATACACTAGAAATCAATCATAGATGTAAAAAATGAAAAAAGAGTGAGATTCATATAGGGGAGAAAAAAATGGATCTGAAAAAATAGTCAAAGACATAATGGCTAGAAACTTCCCAATCTGGCAAAAGATATAAGCCTACAGATTCAAAGGGCTGAGCAAGTCCAGTCAAAAAACTACACACCGAGACACATGATAGTCAAACTTCTATAAACTAATGACAGAAAAATTCTTGAAAGCAGCAAAAGAACAACAATATTCCCATAGGAGAGAAAAAATATTTGAATGACAGTAGATTTCTCATTAGAAGCCAAACTATGGAGTTCAAAAAGAAGTCGCATATCATTTTTCAAGTTTGGAAGGAAAAATATTGTCACGAATCCTAAATATGGGGAAAAAAATGCTTGAGGAACTAAGGTGAAATCAAGACATTCTCAGATGAACAAAAGCCGAGATTGTTTGTTACCAGCAAACCTATATTAAAATAATGGTGAACCCTGAATATCAGGAAGAAAGGGAGAGTACAGGAAAGAAAAAAAAAAGAAAGGAAAAAAGAGAAGAGTTAAAAGAATAGATTTTCTTTCTACTCTTGAGTTTTCTGAATTACACAGACAGTTGAAGAAAAAATATATAAAACTATCTATTGTCATTCTACATGTATGTAGAAAAATATTTAAGACAATTATATTATAAATGAAGGAGGGTAAAGGGATGTAAAGGAGGAAAGGTTTCTACATTTCACTTGATTTGGTAAAAGTACAATACTAACAGACTGTGAAAAATTATTTATATACAATGAAATATCTAAAGGAATCAACAAAAATATTATGCAAAGACATCCTGAAAAATATTAAATGTACATCATGATGAAATTCTAAAAATTGTTAAGTTATATACAGAAAGGCAGGAAAAAGAAAACAGAGGAATTAAATATAGATTAGAAAACACAAAATAAAATGGTAAACGTAAGCCCCAACTCATATTAACTGTAAATAGTTTTAATATACTAAAAGAAATTATCAGAGTAGATTAAGACATGACCCAGTTATATGTTGTCTATGAAAACTGATTTCAAATATAATGACAGAAGCAGGTTTAAAAAAAAGAATGGAAAAAGATGTATCATGAAAATATTAATCCAAAAAAGCAGCACTGGCTGTATGAATACCATATGAATTAGACCTCAAAGCAAATTACCAGAGACAAAGAAATATATTATGTTGTATTAAAACGGTCAATCTATCAATAAGGTATTACAATCCTATACGTATACGCACCAGGTGAGAGAACTAAGAAATATGTGTAGCAAACCTGATGAACAGTTAAGAGACTTCAACACCCCATCTCAACAGAATGACTTGAATTATCAACAAAGATATAGAAGAACTCGAGAATACCATCAACCAGCAAAATCTAATCGAATTATAGAGAATATTTCCAACAACAGCATAATATTCATTCTTTTCTAGTGCTCATAGAAGATATTCCAAGATAGACCACACCCATGGCCATAAAACAATCCTTAGCAAATTTAAAAGGATTAAAATCACAGAAAGCATTCACCAACTACAATGGAATCAAACTAGAAATTGAGATAGATAAAAGGAAAAAATTCCAAACACTTGGAAACTGAACAACAGACGTCTAAAGAATCTTTTGGTTAAAGATGAAATGTCAAGGGAAATAATAAAATACAATCGAGTGAAAATGGAAGTACAACACAGTGAAACTTTTGAGACATAGCTAAAACAGTGCTGAGAGGGAAATTTACAACACTAACTAATATTCTAAATCTTTGCCTCAAGAACCTAAAAAAAAAAAAAGCAAAATAAACCCAAAGCATGCAGAAAGAAGAAAATTATAAAGAGCAGAAATTGATGAAAATGAAAACAGCAAAATGATAGAGAAAATCAATGAAACAAAGAGATATTCAAAAAATTAATAAAATTGATAAATCTCCAGCAAGATTGACAAATAAAAAGAGTAGGCATAAATTAACAAAACCAGAAACAAAACAAGGAATATCATTACAGTTCCAGTAGACATTGAAAAAATATTAAAGGAATACTACTATTTAATGTATACATATAAATTTGACAACTTAGACAAAGTGGACCAGTTAACAAAAAACACTAACTACCATGATTCAGTCAACATGTAACAGATAATCCCTTTTAAAACTTCCAAAAGGGAAATCTACAGGTCCAGACAGTTCCACTTGAGAATTCTACCAAAGACTTCAAAAAGAATTGCCACCAATTCTATACAATCTTTTCCAGAAAATAGAAGAAAATACTTTCCAGTTAATTTTATGAAGCTAATGTTACACTGATACCCAAATCAGACATAGACATTACAATAAAAGGAAATTACAGGCTAATATACCTCATCAATAAAGACAGAAAAATTATTAAAAAAATATTAGCAAATATAATTTCAGTAATATATAACAAGAATTACCAAATGTGTTTTATTTTAGGGATGCAAGTCAGGTTTGATATTTGTAAATCAATCAATGTAATCAACAATATTTACAGACTAAGAAAGAAAAATCACATGATTGAATCAATCAATTCAGTAAAAGCATTTGACAAAAGTCAATACTCATTCATGATGAAAGTTCTTAGAAAAATAGAAATAGAGAAGAACTTCCTTAACTTTGTATAGAAGAACTATTTTAAAACCTACAGTTTATATTTTACTTAATGGTAAAATGCTTTCCTCCTAATATTGGAAACAAGGCAAGGATATTTGCTCTCACCACTCATATTTACATCATGCTGGAATTTCTTGCCACTACAATATGACAATAAAATAAAATAAAAACATGCATATCAGAAAATGATAAATAAAACTGTTCCTATTTATGTATGATATGGTTATCTATGTAGAAAATTGAAAGGAATCTACAAAAATATACCTAGAATTTATAAATAAATTCAGCATATTCACAAGATACAACATAAATATGCACAAATTAATTGCATTTCTATATACTACCAATGAAGTAGACACTGAAAAAATTACAATACCATTTATAATCAATCAAAAACGAAATATATAGGTATAAATATAATAAAACATGTACAGAACTTTTATGTTGAAAACTATAAGATTCTGATGAAAGAAATAAAAGAAAATCTAAGTCAATGGAACAACACACCTTATTTATATAGATTGGAAGACTCAACATAGTGAAGATATCATTTCTTCCCAAAATGATATACAGGTTTAACGCAATGCCAATCAGAATTCCAGAAATGCATTTTTGTAGATACAGACAAGATTATTCTAAAATGTATACAGATACGCAAAGGAACAGAATTGCTAAAACAACTTGGTAAAGGAAGTATAAAGTAGTAGAAACACTAATTTCAAGAAATAATATATTCTTGACTACAGTTCACAACCCTGTGGTATTGGTGGAGGAAGAGATACACAGGTCAACAGAACAGAACAGAGAACCAGCAAATAGACACACAAATATGCCTAACTAATTTTTGACAAACATGCAAAAGAAATTCAGTGAAAAAAAGATAGCCTTTTCAACAAATGGTACTAGAGCAACTAGGAATCCATAGGCAAAGAAAGCGAGAAAGAGAGAGAGAGGGAAAGAGAAAACATCCGTGACCTTTGTTTTTATACCTTTTATAAAACTTTACTCCTTTTGTTGATGGATATGTTTAGTACCTTGGTTGTGGTGATGGTATCGTGGGTGTATACATATGCCCAGACTTATCAAGATATATATATATCTTAAATTTGTGCTATTTTTGTATAATAATTATACTTCAATAAAGCTAAAAAGAAACCCCACAAATTAACCTATTCCTTTCTTTGCCCTCCCTTTCTTTCTCTCTCTTCCTCTTTCCTTACTCACTTCTTTGCTCTCTTTTTTCTTGTTTCATTCCTCTCTTCCTCTCCCTTCTCTCCTTTCTCTTCCCTTTCTCCTACATCCCTGTTCCCCCTTTGTTTTATTGTTTATTTTTCCTTTCATCTTTTTCATATTTTTCTGATTACCTCCAAGATTATGTGGGCACATTCATAAGATCAAGCATAATGTACAATAAGAGTATTAGAGATACAAAAACAATAGACATGAAGTGAAATAATAAGATTAAATTTTATTTGTGACCTCTTATGAATTGAAATATATGACAGCATTTAAAAAATGTCTCCAAAGTTTCTAGGTAACTATAAAAAGAAAACAATTTTTCATTATATAACAAATTAAAATATACCATAGTTTGTGAAAAAACTTTTTCCCTGAAATTAAATTTGGCAGAATATTTTTGTATTGATTTGGATTTGAGAAACATTATACAAATAGTAGACTCCACTTTTTTAAAAAAAATTTTTGAACAGAGCTATCTCTAGGAAAAGGGGTGCTTTATCATCACTAGCATTACTTCTAACATTTATCACTAACATATTTTAGGATCTTTCCAGGATTTTTCATTCCATTAGCCTCAACTGTGTGGAATGTACTGTACTGAGAATACTTTCAACTTTACTGCAGCTGTCTTGGCATTAACTTTGCATTCCCAGTATCAGTGAACTTTCCAAGTATCTTGTATTCACAGTGCTGATGAGAAGCCTATTGAAAATGACCATCTAAGTTCCTTACTGATAGGGTCCTACTCAAAGCAGTAGTCTTACCACTCAAATGGTGATCTGAGAACCAGAAGTAAGCATCATAGAGCTTAGTAAAAATGTAGAGTGTAAGTCTCCACCCTAGCCCTACTGCTTCATAATCTACATTTTAAAAAGATCTCCGGGTGATTCATATGTACATTGAAGTTTTTGTGCATGTGTGGAGGCTCATAATGAGGGGTAGACTCACTTGTTGCCAGGTTAATATTAAGGGATTTCCACTTGGCTAGACTATTGTTAGGATAGAAGCAAGCATTGTTTTATGAAAACCTGTATCCAGGTATAATGAAAAAATAAATTCAACTAGATATGCCATAAATAACGTTATAGTGAAAAAAAGTTATTTTTGGAGATAATAGACAGCTTGAAATTTTATTTGTTGTCACAGTTAGTTATACAAACCTACCTGTAAATCTTCTGCATTTAGAATGAAGATAGAGTTCAAGGGTATTATACACTCATAATAAGGTCACACTCTACTCTAAAAAGTTAAAGGATGGTCATACCTCTAATCCCAGTGTTTTTGGAGGACGAGGCAGATCGCTGGAGACCAGGAGTTTGAGACCAGTCTGGGCAACATAACAAGACCCTATCTCTACAAAAAATTTAAAAATAAGCCAGGCCTGGGGGTGGGCACCTGTAGTCCTAGCTGCTCCAGAGGCTGAAGTGGGAGGATTGCTTGAGCCCAAGGATTGGAGGTTTTAGTGACCTATGATCACGCCACTGTTCTCCAGCCAGAGCAACAGAGCAAGACCTGTCTCTTAAAAAAATTAAAAATAAAATTAAATAAATGAAAAATAAAGAGCTACCTTTTAGACAGGGGAGTGTTTTATCACTAACATTGTACTAATATTTTTCATTAATATATATTTTAAGATCTTTTCCTGGACTATTCATTCCTTTAGTGTCAAGTGTAGAAATACATGACAGTTTGGTTTTCATTGGCCATATCACAGAGCAAATTTAGGATAGTATTCTATTTGTCATTTTAAAGTATAGAATAATATAGAAGTACTACATGTTTAATGATGCTTGCAGGCAGTATTGATAAAATATCATTGTCCAATGCAATGAAATTTCTTTCCTTATTCAATATCTCTTCTCTATTTTCTCAAATGATTCTTGGTAAAAATAGTAGAAAGAGAACTGGACTCAGAGTAACAAGGTCCTACTTTTTTACTTACACTTATTTGCTAGGCTGTACAAGAAGAGTCACTTAACCTGGATTTTTACCTTTTGTTCTTCATCTACAAAATAAGATAATTATTAAGAATAAAATTAATGAGTTAATTTTATATAAATAATATATATACCAACATACAGTTTGTTTCTGCCTTCATTTTGTTTGGAATCCAAGATTTCATGGTCAATTTTTACTTTTGTGAGATGATATATAAAGTGGAGGGGACTGATGATTATGAAAATGGTTTTGACTACTTCATTTAAAAGTCATGTATAAAAACTAGAAAAAAAAATTTCCTGATATTTCGTCTTAGGGAATTGTGGTACAAGCTGTAAGGTTTTGATTTTGCAGCTGTGTTCATTGAGATAACTTTGGACTGAATCTTGGAAAAAAAATATTGCTGCCAGGAAATCCATCAGTAAAGTTTTTAAGTTTCACTAAATCTGCTAGTATTAGATTTCTCAGTCACATTATAGTAATAATGCAAAATTTTTCATTACTACATATTACAAAAAAAAAAACCCTGAAAAATCTTGATAAATGATGAAGTGAAAATAGTTCAATTCCAGTGTTTGAACATCAGTGTGTCTTTTAGTTTAAATGGCTGTATTGGAGAGCTTCAGCGAAGGCTGAAGAGAGATTTAGAGATTAGATTTAAGAAAAGTTGCCAAGTGAGCTGAACCAGAGCAGATTGTTAGCATTATCTTCAGACAGGAGCATATGTAACTGATCTCAACATCCATTTCTTTATTGCTCTTTGCTCACTTCAGCTTTAATTTAAAAGTTTGCTTTCTGAGACAACACAGCTGACATTGCCTTGTAAGTACTGACTGCAGACTTCGGGGATACACAGGGCTTTGGCACCAAAGGTATAAAGTGGTACTATGTTGGCAACAGAAGAGGAGCTTCCATTTGTGGAGAGGAGATGAATTTTGGAGTATTTATCTCAGTCCTTGCATAGAAGGATAACGATGTGGTTCACTGATACAAAAAAATCGAAACTAGCCATCTCTGGCTGGAGCTTCCATAATAGTCTAGCTAAGTGGAGGTCACTTAATATTAACCTGGCAACAAGTGAGTCTACCCCTCATTATGAGCCTCCACACATGAACAAAAACTTCAGTGTACATATGAATCACCTGGGGATCTTTTTAAAATGCAGATTATGAAGCAGTGGGCCTAGGGGGGAGACTTACACTCTGACAGGTCCACATGGCATCGATGGAGAGAAATGGGTTCGCAAAAAAGACCTTTAAGTTTGGAAAACAAGCACAACAGTGATCAATATGGACTGAGGACCAGAAAACCCTCTACCAAATTTCTGGGTCTTGTTACTCTAGTGTACCCTCCTCTTAAATAATGAATGATACTAGATATCCAGAATGGAGGAACACATCAATATTTAAAATGATCTAAAAAATAAATTAACATGCTATTTCAGAGGGAAAATACATTAGATTTTGATACCAATATATATGCAAAATATGCCACCAATTTAAAATAATTTAGTATGAAATTAAAGGATGTGTAGTAGAAGGGTTAACTACTCCCCTTGAGAAAAAGTTGATTTTACCTTAATAACTGCCTTCTGCTCCACTTACATGGCTAAAGATCCATTACAATTATTTGTAAAGACTACTGCAAATTGGGACAAAGGAAAATGAATTTGGAAAACTATACATATAATATAATACAGTGGTCCCCAAACTTTTTGGCACCAGGGACCAGTTTCATAGAAGAGGAGGCATGGTTTTGGATGATTCAAGCACATTACATTTATTGTACAGTCAAACCTCTCTGCTAATGATAATCCATATTTGCAGCCACTCCCCAGCACTAGCATCACTGCCTCAGCTCCACCTTAGATCATCAGGCATTAGATTCTCATAAGGAGTGCACAACCAAGATCCCTCCCGTGCAACGTTTATGCTAGTGTTCACGCTCCTACGAGAATCTAATGCTCCCGCTGATCTGACAGGAGGTGGAGCTTATGCAGTGATGCGAGTGACGGGGAGTGGCTGTAAACACAGATGAAGCTTCCCTCGCTTGCCAACTGCTCACCTCCTGCTGTGGCCCAATTCCTAACAGGACATGGATGCTACCAGTCTGTGGCCAAGGGGTTGGGGACCACAGACATAGTAGATTCAAGAAACAAATAACGTGTATACTTGTTAACTATAATTGAGCCTTTGGAAAAGAGGTAAAGAGTGGCTAATTTATAGGGAACTGGAAGAGTTGAAAAATAATATGAGATTATTTTTTAAAACAAAGATTTATAAAGTTGCTATCAGCATTGATTTGTTTAAGTAAGGAAGTGGAAGGAAATTTCTTGCCAATAAATTCAAGTGGTAAGTAGGCTTAACAAGCAAGTTAGAAAAACAAATTTGTTTGAAAGATTTTATGTTCTGGAGTAATAGTTGGGTAAAGATACAATTTATGTTGTGTTAGAAATCCATTTGCAAGATAAAAGTTTTAGTATACAAAAAAAACAAAAAAACAAAACCCTAGAAAATTACCAAATGGCCTCTAAAAAAGGCCAATGCATCAATAAAATCTGGGTTTATGATACAATAAATATATTTTAAGGGGAAATGATTACATACAATTTGGCATAATTAATTAGAAAATAAGATTGAAAACTAAATAGATTAGAATAAATTCAAATAAAAAATCACATATATTTTTATCCTTGTCACCATGTTTATGAGGATATACTGACCAACTATAGCAGATATTGTTTAATAGATATGAATTTGACCTTATAGAAGATAATAATACAATCCAAATAAATCAATGTTAACACAGGAACTAAAAACATGTAAATTTTCAGGGGGACATACAAGTTCTGATAGTAAATAATTCCCAGGGTATTATTTTCCTATTTCTCAATTTAAAAAGTAATTTCCTTAAGCAATACCTGTTTCCTTCAGGAGCCCTAGCAAGTATAGTGCCCTTTTAAGGCAGTGTTTCTATTAATGACAATTTGTAGACTAAAGTGTTGAATAAATAGATAAAGTAATTATATTAGCATGGTAAAAACTGATGTAAGTTAGTTCATACCTCTCAATTGTTTAAGTACAGTTTTGATCATAGGTGTAGTGTGTTTGAACAAAATAAAACCAAGGGACTTTTCTAACTTTTTAAATTATGAAATGATCCATGAAAGATATGATATTTTAAGGGTTGCCCAAAGAGAATATTTGATAATGTGAGGGTGTATTAAAGGAGTGTGGTGTGAGTTTACATGATAGAAGTGCTAGTAGCAGTCACATTTGATGACTAAGAATTAGTGAATGAGAATAGTAAATAATAAGTGAATAAGAATTGTGAAAATTTGACAATCAGTTGAAGAGATTTCCTATACTGATCCGAAACAACAAAATTAAGTTAAACTAAGCAGTATAAAATGGTCCCATCTTAGACCTCTTAGGTCAAGCTTATTACCTCACACCTGAGCCATTGCATCTGTCTATGGCCACCAACCAGAGTAATCTTGTCTAAACTTTGGTTCATCTTATTCTGGTTCATCATTCCTTGTCCTGAAACACTGAATGACTCCCCACCTTCTACTAAGTTAAGGTCAAATTCCTTAAACTGATGTTCACAGAGTCTTCCACATTTTAACTTCATCTATAGCTTTATTAATTATTTGCAGCTGAACATGGGGCCTCTATCTCAGCCATCCTAGGCTTCTTATACTTTTCTTAAACACACATTAGGCTTTTCTTCTTTTAATGACTCTACTGCCTGTGTTTGAAACATTTCTCCACCGTCTTTGTCCAGGAAATGTATTTATTTCAAGGCCCATCTTGTCTAGAGCATACAAAAATTTAGATTTTCACAAGAGAGTCTATTTTATAGCTCTCGTAATAGAGTCAACTTTAATAAGATTCCTTCAATTCTCAAAATTATTCCATTGGACAGTTATGAATTTGGTCACCCAGATGATTTCAACTACTTCAGTAGAAAAAGAATCTTCCATGGCATTAAACTTTACCAATTCTAGAAAGGCAACACATGTTTAAAAATGAGTGAAAGAGGGAGTATGGAGTGGAGGAAGGAATGATACAGGAGGTTTACTGACTAATACAAAGATTAATCTAGGTAAAGAAAGACCATGGCCTGAAATAACTCTCTGTTTATGACAGAAAAGAAAAAACTAAGTTATCAAATAAAAGAATCGTGTATGCAAAGTTTGCTTATTACAAGTATAAAAACTTAAATAGTTCAGTTATTGCTTACATTGTTATTTAATGGTACTGCTTTTTATGTTCATTGAATGTAGTTATAAAGACTTAAATTGAAAAATCCTATTTTTTTTTCATGTGAAACAAATAGAAAAAGAAAACTACAGCAGGAATAGATAGTACAGAGTAATCATTTGGAGGACAGATTCTGGAAGCAGCCAGAATAGGTCACAGTCCTGCTTTTTGTCCTCAGTAGCTGAGGTATCTTGACAAGTTTCTTAATCTCTTAGTGTCTCGGTTTTCTCATTGGAGATGACATATCCTACATCAAAGGATTATTATGAGATTTTAATGAGTCAATAACTGTAAACCACTCAGTATAGTGCTTGGGAACTGGTGAGCCATGTATAAGTAATAGTAAATACAATAATCATATTTGAGTTGAGAGACATTTAAATGAAAAAGGTACTAAACATGTTCTATTACTTCCTGCTAATCTGACTGATAATAAGATATTGTGTCAACTATGTTATTTCCATATGGTGAGGTTCATGTTTATGAAGCAGTTAAATATTTAGGTAGCTTAAAAGTTGGCCATAGGACTTATAAGTAAAAACAGAGTAAGGAAAAATGTATGATTGCTGCTGTCAGTTGAATAACTAATCTTTTTTAAAGATAAAACGTGTCTTCAATCTGGTATTATTCTTAAATTGAAACTATACATAAAGGTTATCTTTTGTATGTGCTTCTTTCTACAATATATTTAAATGGTTGGAAGAATATTAACTAAATGTGGAGACTATATTTGATCTGCTTTGACATAAAATATAAGCTTTGTGCACCTCAATTTTATATATTCACACAGATTATCAAGATGAATAATTTTAAAATTCTTGCTCTGTTAAATTTAAGATGAGACTAGAGTTTGGGAGAACATTTACATGTGCAGTACTTTCTCAAAATGTTTGGAAATATTTAAAAAATTATTTCCTGTGGATCATGTATAAAATTATGGCCAAAAATTACCATTCTACAGATGAACAGAATGAGCAGGTCTTAGTTCAATGTCAACAAGAGCTTAAATCAATGAGACTTTTAAAAATTAATATTGAGATGTTAAAAACAAATAACACTAGGAACAATAACAGGGAATTTAAAAATTATACAGCATTTTTATCTTACAGATTCAAATTCAGTTCTATACCTCCTACTTGAATGATGCTGATGTCTTAGTTATCTTATTTATAAGACAATACCATTTCATAGATTTTTTTTTTTGTGAGGATTAAAAAGGTTATGCTAAAGAAGTTAAGTAATATCTTTCTGTCCTCCCTCCTTCCCTCCCTCTCTCTCTCTCTCTCATCTGAAAAATATTTTAAAAGAATTTTGAGTGTTTTAAATAATTTAATCTTTTCCAGCTTTGCTGCCTGGGAGACCCTGTGCCTACGCATTTTGAAGCTGTAATGGAGTTTGTTAATCTCTTAAAACCTCTTCAGGATGGGAAGCTGTCATATTTAGTGTAACACAATCCTTTTCCTGTTTCCTCAGAGCATTAATATAAGACTTGTGGCTCTTCTCCAAACATAATATGCTGTGTTAACTTTTTATAAAATAGAACCTAAAGAAAATAGGATAGAATCATTATTTTCCTTTTCAATGAGTAAAGAATTCTCCCCTGTTCACTAAAAACCTGGAATAGGGAGATAGTCAGGAACTCTAGCATGAGGAGTGTTTATTAAGCTTCCTTTCATAGTTTTTTAACATCTTCTGTCCAAAAATCAATTTAATATGTTGTGATGCAGGAGATTTGCAATTCAAATCTTTTTCCTGAGGATAATACTAAGCTATAAGAGAATAGGAAAATTCTGAGTTTCGTGTTGGCATCCTTTGAGATACAAAGCATTGCCTCTGGCATATTTTTATCCCTTAATGACATTCACTGGTATTTTGATCAAATTCCAGATTAGATATCAAGTCTGCATCTCTTGCCATGGTATCTCCTTATCCAGATCTCCACACCTCACTTTTTCAGAAGGCCTTTTTTGCCTTCTTCAGGGCAGTGATGAAGCAGGGAAAATTTTAAATGCTCGTCTGTACTTCTGTGAGGACAGGTTGCTGGTCTGGTCCTCGTATGCCTGGAAACAGTTTGTTGTCATTTCTCCCACTAACTATCACACAGTGTTCCTGCAGGAGATTTCTGAATGAGGCTGACAACTTCCTAGATGCTACCTGAAAAGCACCTACACAGATCATCTTTCATCTTGGATTACCAAACCTGAAGGGGATGCTCTCACCTTTTCCATGAAATCATCCTTGGGCAGGACAATAAAATGGTGGTGGGAAACTCTCATTTATATATAGCCCATATTTTTTTCAACATGATATTTTGTCCCATATTTCCTGATCTCCTATTCAGTTTAGAGGCTCTTGTCCTTTCACAGAGGAAGGATCATTTAGCTGTTACTGAAAGAATGCTGTGTATTAAATTACCCCCATCTCAGTGGCATAAAACAATATGCTCGCATGACTCTGGGTTGGTGAATGTTCAGTGTCTCCAGGCTAGATTTAGTCAATCTTGATTCCCAGTCATGGAATAGATCTAGGTCTGCTTTCGTCTTGAACAGAGTGGCTACTCTACAAGCATGTGCTTATAGTGAAAGGCAGAGATGAAAGAGGAGAAACACATGCAATACGAACACATTTTAAGTATAGTTCACATAATGTCACTAACACCTCATTGACTAAAGTAAGTCACAAAGCTATGCCCGAATTCCAGAGTATGGGAAGTACACTCTGCCTATCATGAGACCATTGCAAGGGGACAGATGTACTATTATAGAGAAGGGAGGAATAAGGATTAATGTTTTAAACTAGCTGAGATAGGCAAAAATAAAACTTCACTCAGCTACCAGTGTCCCTAATTTTTCTTTGTGTCTTTTTCCTGGAGCAACAGAAACCAAAAACTAGTCTGAACAGGGAAAAGCGTACTGGAATAAGTGAAGGTATTTCAGGAAAAATGCCATTTAGCAAAGGATACAAATAAAATTACACATTTCACCATGCATTTGAATCTTCGTTGATGCCTACGGAGCTCCTTCTTCTCTTCCCCTTCTGTCTTAGTAATATTTGAAAATGGATAATGTAATCTTCTTTCCTTCCCTCTAAAACAAGTAGAAATTCTGAAGTTCTAATTTGGCTTGACTACCCTAGGATCTGGGCTAGTCTCAAGGAAAAGTCATGAAAGAAAAAAAAAATAATTTCAGTCCGTGCTAAAAGTCTTGGAAGCAAGGGTTGCTCTAGGCATAAAGTCCAAAGTGGCAAATGGAGAACAACTAGACTTAAAGTGCAGGATTCACAATGAGAAACACAAGATTGAGTGACCATTTGGAAAGGTAAAGCTGGGAGGTATTTTTCCTAAATGCAAAGAAATAGAGGCTATTTGTTAAATGCCTCCAGCTGATTCTGTGCATTAGCAAGAATGATCTTCACAGTTCCAAGTCTCCTTAGATAAGTTTGCCTTTTTTCTTGCAGTTTCCTTTGATTCTAAAGAGTTACCAGGAATAGGGGAGTGAGAATGGCAAGCTGGCTAGATAGCATTGCTTCAATTTGTGTTACATGGAGAAGAGTATTCTCGAGGATTTTATTCCAGCTTTATTTAAAAACCAGGGTTTCAGTACAAATAATATAGCTAAGATTAAAAAATATTCTTGTGGTCGAAGTTGTCATTATGTTATATTTCTCAGAAATTATAGTGGGCAGTTATTGAGGGGCACACATTTGATTGGTTATATTATATTTTAGATCTAGTTGGTACACACAACTCACTTGTGCATTCTAAGATTGTAGAGATTTAAAAATCCAAAGCAACACTAATGAGATACTAACTCTAACAATATGACCACTGCCACAATATCTCTCAGTGTTTATAAAAGCATGCTCATTGGATGTGCTTGGCACTTACTCTTCCCTCAGCTTTCGATAATAATTAGTTTGTTGCTGTCTCTGATTCTTACATTTGTATGAAGCAAAATTCTTTTATGTTCTCTTAAAAATACAATCTTTCTTTCGCACTGTCTTGACTTTATATTATCCTGCTAACTGCTTTTTTAAACTAAAAGATATAACTACATATATTAATAGAAAAATAAAATTTATACATTAGCCAGAAATTGAAAGGACATCGGTAAAGGATATCAGTGCAACAGCATGCCAAATTATACTGCTTGCAAATCACTGAAAATCATGAAGAGATAAGGATACAGAGACTTATTTTAAAAAACAACATATTTCTAGCATCTTGCTATATATCATATTCACCTGAGAAATATTGATCAAAAGATGATCAGCTTTT
>CAUYSK010018390.1:0-30937 GCA_963575035.1 Avahi laniger
CTACATTATCACAAATAATAGTGCATTTCAAGTTGTGATCATTTTCAAAAAGAGAAAGCAGTGGGTTTACAAAAGATGAGACAGGGTGGGGACGTTGGAGGGGACATTGGCCCCCTGACCAAATATCTTTTAAACCAGGTCTATACATGTTGTCAGGAGCTGGAAAGGATGGGGGTGGGGTTAGCCTGGAACCTGTGGAAGGCTGAGAGCCTCAACTAATCGGTGAACTTGCCTCCATGTGGATGAGGCAGAGTCTGTCCATCTGCTCAGTCCTAAACCCAACACTGGGTCCAGCACAGGCCCTCACAGGCAGAGGAGCCATCGGCCCCTTCAGAGTGGAGAACAAGCATCCTTCACTTCCAGTTAATTCATGTTGCTGCAGGCTAAAGTTGAGGAACTCCATGTTCTCCCACAGCAAGAGACGGTGTCCCAAAGACACTGGGAACAGTGATATAATTGATACGGGATTTATTTTAGACTATTACATTAATAGAATGATTTCCATTTAAAAATATTTCTTGGAGGTTAAAGGAATACAGGGAATCAACTTGAAAACCACTTAGTAAGGTATTTTATTTACCATACTCATGAACAAATACTTATATCAGCCATTGCAGAATTTTTCAAAATATTGTAACCTAGGAAATTGATTTTTTGTTAGATGTAAAAGAGTAATTCATGGGATTATGGCCGTATGCTTTTCTCTTATATATTTTTAAATTCCACATGATACTATCTCCACACAATAAACAAAATCTTTGGCCGGACCTCTAAAGAGAGACAGTCACCCTCTGCTCTAGAGACAGCAGAAGAGCCAGTGGCTACTTACACTGGAACCAGCAGCCATCAGGGCTGGATCCAGGATTCCCGTCAATCGGCTTCCAGCTCAGCGGTCTCAAACCAGTCTGAGGCAGAGGGTCAGATGGCTATGCGCTGCCTACACTGCCATGAAAACAGGGAATGGGGAGGCTGGACATGTTGCTCTTCACTGGTCTCCGTAAAGTCATTCCCAGCTCCCCACAGGGTCCCGGCCCTGCACACACGCCCCAGGCCAGCTGGGCAGCGAGGCTCTTCTGCAACAATTATTCCTCTCTCCCATAGCGCCTGCATCGGAGTCAGCCACAGGAGCACTCCTGAGTGAAAATTGTTAGGATGCAAGGGAAGGCCACACGTCTCATCTCATAGCAGTTTATCTGGGAGAGAGGTCCTTGCCGTGATCCTCCCACACAGCACAGTTACATCGTGAGGGCTGCGTGGGCTCAGCCCAGCTCTTCGCTCAAGTGGCCGGACCTGACCTTTCACTCTCGGGCAAGAGCTGCTCCAGTGTTCCGAAAATTGAGTAATGCGCGATAACACGTGCCTCAGCTGATGACAGTGAGATAATGTACAACAACGCAAAAGAAGTAAGGAGACCGATTTATCGAGAATCTACTGCCCCATCGAATTACTTACTAAATAAGAAGGACATGCAAAGTAGCACATGGGATGCTGTCAGTATCACTAGCAGGGGTTGGAGAGAGGGTGGGTTTCAGGGTTGGTTGAGTCAGTGAATAAAGTAATATCAAATAGTTTTCCACCTCATTCCTTGGTCATACTCAGTCTATTCACTTATCAGCCACCTTCACGATTGGAAAGTGGCTGCCAGCAACAGGGATGACACGCAGCTTTCTGCGCAGCCAGCAGGAGAGAGATGCCTCTCCGGGAAGCATGAAATAAAAATTTTAAGCACAGTCTTTCAGTTTGAGCGGCTCAGGACAACAAGAAGAACAATCATAATTACACATACTAATTTTCATCAATCAGAATCCATCAGTGAAGTTCGAGATTATGTTGATTTCCCCTGAATACAAAGAAAAGGAGGGATTGAAGGCTTAAAATACTAAAATGTTTAAGAATAAAGAAGTACATCAGATAAAGAAAGAAGACGAAAAGAATAAGGAAGAAAAATGGAAAGTTTATAGAGTCAAAGGAGGCACATGGAAGAGAGAATTGATCCATCAGAGTGTAAAATTCACTGGACCTTCATCTAGAAGGTAAGGATAAATCTTACTGGCTCTGTCATGTGATGCGTCCATGTGAAACATGCAGGTTCTTGTGACACAAAAACTCTTAACAATCTCTAAGAGATCATTACAACATTCTTCTTTAATATTCTCCCACAAAAAGGGATCCAGAAAAAGCCAAGTCCCCTAATACTCTCCTGGGCTCTGCAAACCCTCCAAGAAATAAATCAAGAGAACTGACTTCGCAGGCAGCTGGAAGAAGCACGCACGTGCAGGGCTGTGTGAGGAGGAAGCTTCTGCTGCAAGAGAGACTCACTGATCTGTGGCGGGGGAGGAGGTTTGTGCCCGAGTCTGTCGCACTGTGGGAGGAGCGCTGTGATACTGCTGACAGTAATAGACGGCCACGTCTTCAGCCTGGAGGCTGCTGATGGTGAGAGTGAAGTCTGTCCCAGACCCACTGCCACTGAATCGGTCGGGGACCCCAGATGCCCGGGTGGATGCCCAGTAGATGAGCAGCTTAGGAGCCTGTCCTGGTTTCTGCTGGTGCCAGGCTAAGTAGTTCTTATTGTTGGATAAAAGACTCTGGCTGGACTTGCAGTCGATGGTGACCCTCTCTCCTGCAGATACAACCAGGGACCTCAGGGACTGGGTCATCACGATGTCCCCACAGGCACCTGTAATCAGGAATGGAAAATAATCACACATACATAGACACAAATTTTGTCATATATACATTGAAATATGTCATTTCAAATGTGCTTTTAATGGTATTATAAGTCAGCTCATAATTGAGGCCATACTGGAAATAGTCATTATTTCCCACTACATCTTAAATTTGTTTTATTTCTACATAGATATTGCTCTGAAGAAATTGTGACATTTAAATTCCTCACCAGAGACCCAGAGCAACAGGAACAAGAGGACTTGGGTCTGTGACACCATCTTGCTGTCCCTGCCTGCCTGACGCAGCTCAGTTCACATTGCAAAGGTCCAGTTTATAAAACCTGGGCAACTGGCATTGGCCTGGAGGGGCCTATGCAAAGCAATCAGCAAGTACAAAAGCAAATGTCATGGGCAATGGGGTGTGAAAATATCCAGCATAAATCAAAAGCCAAAAATATCAGCACAGAATGTGTAATCGTATGACTATAAAAGACAGAAGTCAAACTTAGAAGCTCTAAAACTACCAACTGCTAGATGATCTAACTAATGACTAGAACGGCCTAGTAACTGTCATCAAGACTGTTAATGTGGAATACCTTGTCCATCATAACAAAAACCACAAGAGCAAGCCTTCTCGGTTTCTTAACTGGCTTTTGCCTAAGTTAGTCAATCATATATGTACACTCCCTAGATAACCATCATTCTCGATAAATTTCACTGATACTGTTCAGTCCTCGCTCCACAGTAATGTTTTCTGAAGGCAGCTCGGGACATTCAGTAACTGGTAAGGATCAGCCTTCCAGTGAAATATACGCTTCTGTGATTAACAGGTTCTCAAAGACTCTCTTCACATCATTAAGGTGTTAGAAATCTCTCCAAAAATGGGTGATTGTGCCCCCTAATAAAACTGTGAGGCCAAGCTTGTCCAGTTAAGGCTTCCATTTAAAACTTTCCTTCTCTTTCTTGATCTTTCATTATATGTATACAATGAATCAGGGGAAGTCTTTAACTGCGTGAATAAAAATGTTCTGATTATTGTAATAGGAGATTCAATGGAAAAATGTCTGACTCTGTTACTATTACCTGCAGTCCCCAAAGCCAAGTTAAATTCCCATCCTAAAATCACTAGTTGTGTGACTCTATGTATTTCAGCTCTAATTTAAACTGTGGATGAACCCCAACGGGACATTAGAGAATTTGTGAGAATAAACATGTAAGATTCAGGGTTTATGTGCTTTGGATTTTTCTTGTCAAAACGAATGAGAGCTGCCATATCTAAACATTATGCCCAAACAAATAAAATTTGGAACATAGAATTAATTTATGCATATGAGTAGAGACATTATCTTCCTTTCTAATATCCAAAGTGGAAAGCTTCATGGCACTAGAAATTAATCTTAGGGATGTTATTTCATCAATTTGATATGTTGTAATGGCCAAAAATAATAAAAGATTACCACTTAAGTGCCCAATAAACTTATAAACTAGGGTACATAAATATGATAGAACATTGAATAGCCATTAATGCTGCTAATTGAACTACTAAGCAGAGATGAATATGGTAACTATGAAGACCATGTAAATATTTAATATATAAAAATGTTTTATGTAATTTTAGGAGAAAATAGTGATAGAAATATAATAATATAAATTATGGATGCATCTATACTAATAATTTGTATACATATGGATAGTAAATATGTTAGAGACATTATCACTCTCATATGTTCCATTTGCTCACCTATATTTCCCAGTCTCTTTGCAGATGTAACTAGTTATGGCCAATAAAATATGAGGGAAGTAACATACATCCTTTACAAGCAAAGGCAAGGAAAAAGGCCACATGCAATTTTTCAGTTCCTCCTTTACCTACAGCACAACTGAAGAGGCCGTATGCTCCAAATGGTCCAAATACAAGATGATGGAGCCTCTGTCTGTCTGAGTCCTTGAGTGACCGCATGGAGCAGAGCACCTTTCTGGCCCATTTGAAGAATGGAGTGTGAGCAAGACTTAAGCACTTGTTGATACTGGGGCCATGAGATTTGAGGCAGTGGCATAATCCCACCTATCCTTAATATTGATAATATAAGTACGCAAAATAAAACTTGCATAAGAGTAGTGAGAGATGACTGTGTTTTATTTTTTATAATATTGTTGTCATGTCAGTTAAATGTAAAATTAAATGTATACTTGAAAAATAAAATATTTTCAGGGATGATTGCTATTGTCCAACTTATTTACAAGTTCACGTTGCTCTCTTGTGGCAACAAATAAGACAATATGAGCATAAAAATTATGTCAGTGGGATACTGAAAATGAGTAGTCTCTGTAACCATAGGATTCCATGTCTTCTGGTGATCACACTGAAGTTCTACAGTTCCAAGGAAGATGCTCATCTTCCTTCCTCATCTCAAAGACCTAGAAACTAAAAGTCAAAATGAACCCTAGAAATTATCTATCACACCCTTTGATATGAGAAAATAGAGGGCACAGACAGAAATGTCTTAATCCAGGTCACTTACATATTTTATAGCAGAACTGAGACTAAACCCAGTCTCTTGACTACTAATTTTGTGTTTTTTCCATGTTCTTATACCACTTCTCCACTCTGAAGTCTAACACAACAGACTAAAAAAATCTACATAAATTTACTATTATAAATAAATTTATTTCATTGCATATTTTAAGATGGGGCTTCTCCTTGTTCACAATAAGCTGCAGAGGAAAGTAAATAAATATCTTCTTCTTCCCCACTGCTATTTGTGCAATTCAAAATTTATCTTTTAAATCATGTCTTTTTTTCATAGAAAATAATACAACTTGTGCCTTTTATTCTGAATGTGTGTATGAATTTTAATATAAATTTCTTTCACGAAACATTCAAGTAAGATGGACCCTCCAGAAAGATATTCAATGAGATGACATGGCTTCACGTTGCCCTCTGTTACACCATCATGAGGAGCTACAGATTCACCTCACCCTAATTTGAGGCAAGCAATAAAGAAAACTCTTTCTTTGTGAGCAACAAGACCAAGGTCCCGGGGCAGCATCCAGAGCCATGAGTAGCAATGTCACCAGTGCGCACTGCAGCCCCACGCTGCAGGCACATCCCTGGACTGGCTCAGTGGCTCAACCAAGGGCACATTTCCCACCTGCTCAGCCCCGAGCCTGGTTTGCCAGCCTAACCAGTGTCTCTGTGAACTACCCAGTATGACTGCTTTTCTTTTTCCACTCTATTTCTAAATATATCCAATTTGGAGGCAGGATTCTTTGGTATTAGGAATGCTCCAGAACCCAGTAAACAGGACTGACACGGAAGAGAGGTGGCACCTTCTCAGGGACTCTCTCTCGCAGCAATTAATGGCAAGTGACCAAGGGATTTATGACCAGGTTGAGCCCTCTTTTATCCATGATGTTACTCACCAAGACCTAGTAGGCTTTGTGCCCCACAGGGACCTGGTTTCTAAGCATTCTGCATCCAACCAAGAGCAGGAGTGGGGAACCTGTGGCCTCACAGCCACGTGTGGCCTTCTAGGTCCTTAAGTGCAGCCTTTTGACTGAATCCAAATTTTACAGAACAAATCCTTTTATTTTTATTAATACATTTTTGTTTGTCTTTTATATTTTTATTTTATTTTTAAAATGAACATATTTACAATACCAAGGAATAAAGTAAGTTTCAACAAAATAATCCTCCCAGATTGACCAGCACAATTAGAACACTAGGAAGCCATAAAGACTAAACTGATGGCTGCTACACTCACGATTTCGTTCTAACTTCCTGTGCATGGCTGACACCACTACCGCAGGAGACTGGTTGGCGAGTCTATTGGGGTCGAGAACGCCAGTCTGTTATCAGCTTTTGACAACGGTTCACTGTATTTCTGTTTGAAGTGGAATTTGTGAATAATTGCACAACTCAACAGTATTTTTTAATTCTGTCTGCTTAATAGCCCATTATGTCAAAGAAGACCAAGAGAATGCTGAAGGAAGAAAAGAGATTTTTTAATGAGGATTGGGAATTGCAATATTATCTTGTTTCTCATAAAGATAAGATGATTTGCTTGCTTTATGATACTGCAATATCAACATTAAAGAAATTCAGTGCTCTTCAGCATTATAACCCTCAAAAGAATCACAAATATTTTAAATTGGAAAGAGAGGCTTTTGCAATTTTTGTATTGCAAAAATTAAAAGATGAAAAGTAAAAGCAAAGACAATTCTTTCAAGCAGCAATAAGAACTAGAAATAATGCCACTGATGAAACTTATAAAGTAGCTGATAGCTGATGTACTCGGGGAAAAAAGGGAAGCTATTCAATGATGTAGAAATTGTGAAAGAATGTACTGTCAAAGTTATGGGATTCGTGGCTGGACGCGGTGGCTCACACCTGTAATCCTAGCACTCTGGGAGGCCGAGGTGGGCGGATTGTTTGAGTTCGGGAGTTCGAGACCAGCCTAAACAAAAGCAAGATCCTGTCCCTACTAAAAAAAAATAGAAAGAAATTAGCTGGACAACTAAAAATATATAGAAAAAATTAGCCAGGCATGGTAGCACATACCTGTAGTCCCAACTACTCAGGAGGCTGAGACAGTAGGATCCCTTGAACCCAACAGTTTGAGGTTGCTGTGAGAAAGGCTGACGCCACAGCACTCTAGCCCGGCCAACAGAGTGAGACTCTGTCTCAAAAAAAATAAATAAATAAGTTATAGGATGCTTAGACCCTGATAACATTTAAAAGTACAAACAACTGACTCTTTCAAGGAGAACCATAACTGCTCAGCAGCATGAATTGGCCTTCAACTTAACAGAACAACTTCATGCAATACTTCAAAATGAAAATATATATTATTCAATTGTTTTGAATGAAGCAACTGATACTACTGATTTGGTGCAGGTTTTATACTTCATTAGGGTCATAACAGAAGATTTTCTTTGCTACAAAGAGTTACTTGCTTTCGGCACTCTTGTGAACAGAGCAGAGGAATAGGTATCTTAAACAACTTTCAAGGTTAATGTCATGAAGTTGGACTGAATTTGGTAAATTTAATGAGTGTATGTACAGACAGTGCACGTTCCATGACAGGAAAACATGGAGAGTTTATTGCACAGATAAAAAAAAAAGTATTTACAGATTCAGATGCTCTCATTTCTTTTCATTGTATCTCGCATCAGCAAAATCTCTGTGCTAAAGCTACTATTTTAAGTGACACTTTGCAACAAGTTGTAAGTATTACTAACTATATTAATGCAAATGCAACATGGCATCATTAGTTTCCTAACATGCTAAAGTTGAAGGATGAGGTATTCAGTGTGGATTTGCCGTATCATTCTGAAATGCATTGGCTATTGCAGGGACAGGTGTTAGCCAGAATTTTATCTCTATGAGAATAGATAAATTTTAGGAAGAACAGAATCAGCCATGTGAATTACTGAAAGAAGATGTCTATAGGAATGCAGCATTTCTGTGTGATATCATGTCAAATCAAAACTATTTGAATATTTCTTTTCAAGGTAAACCTAAGTCTAGATATGATATGTGGCAAAAAAATCCAAGCATTTTGGAAAAAACTATCCTTTTTCAAAATACTTCTTCAAAAGGAAATTTCGGATGAACATTTTCCCCAGTTAGAAAAGGTCACTGATAATCAGGATAATATATGCAAATCAGTTGAAAAATATGCAGCTGGACCAAGCTCATGCCTGTAATCCTAGCACTTTGGGAGGCTGAGGCGGGGGGATGGCTTGAGCTCAGGAGTTCGAGACCAGCCTGAGCAAGAGTGAGACCCCATCTCTACAAAAAGCAGAAAAATTAGCCAAGTGTGGTGGTATGTGCCTGTAGTCTCAGTTATTTGGGAGAGTGAGGCAGGAGGAATGCTTGAGCCCAGGAATTTGAGGTTGCAATGGGCCACGGTGATGCCACAGCACTCTAGCCAGGGTGACAGAGTGAGACTCTTCTAAAAAAAAAAAGAAGAAGACGCAGCTGTTATAGACCTGTTAATTGGAGAACACAATCAAAGATTCACTGACTTTGAGAATCATGACATCACACTCAAATTAGCATTTCAATCTCACCTAGTTACTATCACCAAGGCATCTAAAGAACTACAGATGGAATTGATTGAGCTCTCAGTAGATGACATTTTAAAGTCATTGATGCTCAGAAAGATCCAACTAAAATATAGAAAAATGCTGTACAATACCCACGCCTTCGCCAACATGCCCCAAAAATATTTTCTTGCTTTTCAATCACTTATTGCTGCAAATCTACATTGTCCTACCTAACCGAAATCAAGATGCCCTTAAGGTCTGAAATGGCTGGTACCCATCTAGAGGATCAGCTGAAACTTCGGACCTCCATATTGCAACCAAATATTCAAATGCTTTCAAACAAAAAGCAGATGCAATGAAGTAATTAAAAGGTTAGTAAACTTTAAAATTAACAAATAGTTTTCATTTTTTTAAATTACTATGTACAGAGTAACATAAATTTAATTAATGTAATAATGTAAATTTTTAAGTATATCTAATTGAAGTTTCTTAAATGTGATTTTATTTGACTGCAGCTAAATTGATATGGCCTTCCAACATGAAAAGTTTCCCCACGCCAACCAAGAGCTTATATTCTAGGCCGGGCGTGGTGGCTCACGCCTGTAATCCTAGCTCTCTGGGAGGCCGAGGCGGGCGGATCGGTTTGAGCTCAGGAGTTCGAGACCAGCCTGAACAAGAGCGAGACCCCGTCTCTACCAAAAATAGAAAGAAATTAATCAGACAGCTAAAAATATATAGAAAAAATTAGCTAGGCGTGGTGGTGCATGCCTGTAGTCCCAGCTACTCGGGAGGCTGAGGCACAAGGATTGCTTGAGCCCAGGAGACTGAGGTTGCTGTGAGCTAAGCTGACGCCACGGCACTCAGGCTAGCCTAGGCAACAAAGCGAGACTCTGTCTCAAAAAAAAAAAATAATAATAAATAAAATTAAAAAAATAGTAATATTTAAAAAAAAAAAAGAGCTTATATTCTAATTGTTTTAGGGTTAAGCAGTATACTACTCCCCAACCCCACCCCACCCTCATGACATCTGGCAAACACCAACAGAGTAAGCTTGTTTCTTATTCTGCAAATGCTCCAGTACCACTACCACCCCCAAAAATGCAGTGTAGGAGAAAAAAGAATACAAAGTTTTATTATAGGACACTTGATATCTATTGTATTATTCTTGGCCTTTGAGACAGCTTACAAAACAAATACAAAAAGATCCCAGTTAAACATCCTTTGATGCTCTTATCCAGACCAGAACATGCCTCCCTTCTTGACAAGAGTCAAGAATCCCAGGCAGCTGTCGGGAGAGGTGGCCAGATTCTCCTCATATTTTAAAGGTAAAACAAATAAAATTCACTAACATATTGGATGTGAGGTGTGAGAGAAAGGTAAAATCAAGGATTTCTGCGAGTGTTTGCACCTGAGCAGCTAGGGAATTTGAAAGGAAGTTTCTGAGATCCAGAAGAATAAGAGAAAACAACGTTGGGATGCAGGTGAGAATAAGAACTTTAAATTGCACATATTAGATTTTTGAAATGCCCTCTATACTTCCAATTGGCAATATCCCTGGGGTGGATAGATATGTGTGATTGCAGAGTTCAGGGAAGTAGCCTAGGCTGGAGACGCAAATTTGGAATACAGGATGAGAACACTAGGCAATGAGCGTAAATAATTAAGGCAGAGTGGGCCCTGGTGGGCAACCCAATATGTGGAAGTCAAAAAGATGAGAAGGAACCATGACAAGAGACTTAGAAGGAGCAGTCACGGAGGTAGGAGTGAAACCAGAGAGAGTGATGTCCCAGAGCCAAGACAATGTTTTAAGAATGTTTTTTCAGTTTAAACATGTAAAATAAAAATGTTTATTGAAAAGAAAATTTTCTCTTAGGCTGGTTGTTATTAAACGATCCAAACACTGTTTCTTTTGCAGGATCACAACTCTCCCTGGGTGGGTGGAATATTGGAAGGTTACTTTTTAAAAGGAGTGTGCACTTTCTGCCCTCTGCTGGTCAAGTTCATGCACTGCAAATTCCAAGGAAGCTTGCTCATGAGCCTTCCTCTTCCAAAATATCTCAGACTACAAAAGCTAAAAAGAACCTTTTACTTCATTTGTCCCAACATTTAATTTTACGTATGGCAAGCACAGGTTCAGCCAGAAAATTTGTACGAGAGGCCTTTTGTGAAAGTTCATCAGACCTGATTCCTAGCGCCCTTCCCAGTACTCCACCCCTCCCTCCCATCTGTGACCAAGCACAGCTCGCAAGCTATTCTGCACATTATAGCAACTCTACTGCCTTGTACTTCAATGTTCTTTAACACATTGACTGCCACACTAGAAAAAAATTTTTTTTCCTTGGAGCCACTGTGTTTTATTACAAAAACAGAATAACTTTGAAAAAGAAATGATCCTTTCTAATTTAATGAAAAATTTGCTGCCAGGCGCGGTGGCTCACACCTATAATCCTAGCACTCTGGGAGGCCAAGGAAGGCAGATAGTTTGAGCTCAGGAGTTCGAGACCAGCCTGAGCAAGAATGAGACCCCATCTCTACTAAAAATAGAAAGAAATTAGCTGGACAACTAAAAATATATAGAAATAATTAGCCGGGCATAGTGGCGCATTCCTGTAATACCAGCTACTAGGGAGGCTGAGGCAGGAGGATTGCTTGAGCCCAGGAGTTTGAGGTTGCTGTGAGATAAGCTGACACCATGGTACTCTAGCCCTGGCAACAGAGTGAGACTCTTATCTCAAAAAAAAAACAAAAACTTTGCTATTTTTTATTGTTTTCTGTGCATGAGTTATATGCAACTTTGAAAAATAGCTCTCACAGGTCCCAAAGTGAAGAGATGTGAGTTACATAAGTTTCACAAGGCTCCGAGCTCAAAACTAGCATGAGTTAAATACAACTCATATGGCAGTAAATGTGTTAATTATGAGTTTTATGACAGTGCTTCTCAACTGGTTCCCCTGACAGCACCCAGTGGCAGAATAAAGAAAACGCATATCATCTAGGATGCTAAGATGTTATCCTAAAGCTCCTGAGGAAACATTCCTTCTAAGTCTTGAGTCTGATTTCTTTTAAAATGTCATAAAACTTTTGTATTGCTTTCCACAGTATGGCCGTAGGTGTTTCAATACAAAATATTTTCATCACAGACTTTATGCCCCTGGAAATCCCCATCAGTCAGTTTGAGAAACACAACCCAAGAAAGCAGAACAGAATTAAATTATCTCTGAAATGCACTGTAGCCACAATTTAAAACAGTTCCTATTGACATCTCTTTATTCACTGGATAGATCCTGAATTGACCTAAATTGTGATTTTTTTCATCATGGATTTTGGTATTAATTTTGATTTTTTAAAAAAGCATTGCTTTAAAATATTTTCTCTTGACTACTGAGGTTTTTGGGTACTTCCTGAAATCTGTGTCCAAGGTGATGCCTCACTTGCCTCACCCTCATCTGGGCCATATATTGCGGACTCCAAGAGCAAGGATGATTTTTGAACACCTGAGACTTTTGTCTTCACTGTGAAGACCAGATTAGCCCTGTGAACAGCATAGCATGACCCATACAGGAAGATGCACAGGTTTCCAACGGCTACAACCAGCAACGAGACCGCGATTGGAAATTCCCAGCCTTGCAAGCCCCAGCTTCCTGAAGGGAAAGAGCACGCTGGGTTCTGACCAGGGGCCAGAGTCATGCAGAGATGGAACTGGAGCTTGACGTGGAAGGCGTGGTGGCACCTGGCCGGACAGTGAGCAGGCACTAGGTCCTGAGGGGAGAACGAGCTCAGCACATTCAAGGACCAGACGTGAGGCCCAGGTACAGGGGCAGGAAAGGAGAGGAAGCCTGGTAAGGAACAGGTTAGACAGCAGGAAGGGGCTGGAGCAGGTCACACTGGAACCGTCTGGAGCTCACAAAAGTCCCAGTGTCCAGTCCCCACCCAGACTGGTCTCCTTAGAATCTACAGGCATGGATTCGGACAGCAGTGGTTTTCCAAGCTCCCCAGGAGATTCCAGACACAACGGCCGAGGATGAGAACCACAGATGTGAGCCTAGGCAGCCTGACAGTGAGTTTCTAAGTGCAACGAGAGACCTTTGAAGTGTTTAAGCAGGGGAATAATTTGATTTGTTTCTTGTTTTTGTTTTTTAAAGATCACTCTGGTTACTATGTGAAGAATAATCCAGAAAACTCATTGCTGATCAACCACCTATCTGTAAATTTTCTTCCCATGTAACTAAATCTAACCAACAAAAGTTAGTACTTACTAAGAACTTACTATATGCCCAGGTGCTACGCTAAGTCATTCATGCATGCTATTTTATTCAGTCCTCACAGCAACTTTATAAGAGAGATGCTGTTACTCTCATGTTTCAGATGAGAAATTTGAGGCTTGGGGCAAGCTAAGTAATTTACCTGTCACATGCCGTTCCTAAGATGCAGAGTCAGGATTTGAAATCCCATCTCTGAGTTGATGTTCTGTCGACCACACCATACCTCCTCCAACTGGGAAGAAATATGCTGGCCAGAGGATGCCACTACCCGGTTTACAGGGTACTTAGATTTCTGGCTGCAGATGAATAGATTGGCATCTGGGTTGGTGTTAGGATGAATCCATTCAGCTCTGAAATAGCGTTAAGACATTCAAGAGCATGCAAGTCTAAGGTGTATCCTCAGCTCCGGGGAATTCACCAAGGCTAACTCCTAGGAGGCCACCCTCCGAGGCCACCAGACGTTCATCCCACTCGATTCCCCGGCCGCACACCAGCCTCCCCATCGGATGCTCCCTATTCGCAGTCAACATCCACACAAGAAATAGACATATGAATTCTGCTTTGTGTTTTCTATGACATTGCTACATAGATTATTACCCAATTCAACATCTAACTGCTCCTGCGCAATGCCCTCAAGATAGAAATCGTCTTCAGCTTTGATATTAGGAAAACCTTTAGTCACACTTAGGAACTGGAATGTTTTTCTTCCAAGACACAGGTATGCAACATATTATTCTTTTTATTGGCTTCCAAGAAGCTCAGATTCTATGTTTAATCAAAAACTGTATTTTTTTCTGTTTAAGTGAAGTTACTGACATATTTATATATAGTAAAGCCACCTATTTTAGTGTATGTTTCTATGAGTTTGGGCAAATGCATAGCTATGTAACCACAACCACATTCAAGATATAGGACAGTATTACCCTTTAAGCTCCTTTGTGCTCTTTGTAGTCAACTTTCCCTCCCCCCTCTCGAGCCCCTGGTAACCATTGATTTTTTCCCTGATCCTATAGTTTGCCTCTTCCAGAATGTCATATAAATGGAACTATACAGTGTGCAGCCTCTTGAGTCTGGCTGTGTTCACTTAGCACAATGCATGTGGATTCATCTGTGTTGTTGTGTGTATCAGTAGTTCACTTTTTGTTGCTGAGTAGTATTCCATTTTATGGATATACTGCAGTTTGCTCATCTAGTTATCAGTATAAAGACATTTAGCTATTTCTAATTTTGGCCATTAAGAATAAAGTTGCTAGGCCGGGCGTGGTGGCTCACACCTGTAATCCTAGCATTCTGGGAGGCCGAGGTGGGCGGATTGTTTGAGCTCAGGAGTTCGAGACCAGCCTAAGCAAAAGCAAGACCCTGTCTCTACTAAAAAAATAGAAAGAAATTAGCTGGACAACTAAAAATATATATATATAAAATTAGCTGGGCATGGTGGCGCATGCCTGTAGTCCCAGCTACTCAGGAGGCTGAGGCAGTAGGATTGCTTGAGCCCAGGAAGTTTGAGGTTGCTGTGAGCTATGCTGACGCCACGACACTCTAGCCCAGGCAACAGAGTAAGACTCTGTCTCAAAAAAAAAGAAGAAAAAAATAAAGTTACTATCAACATTTAAGTTTATGTTTTTGTATGGGCAGAGGTTTTCATTTAACTTGGGTAAATATCTAGCAATGAGACAGCTGAATCATAAGGTAGGCATGTGCTTAACTTTATAGGCAACTGCCAAACTGTTTTCCAAAGTGGCATTTGTATTCCCATCAGCAATGAATGAACATTCCACTTGCTTGAGCCTGGTATTGTCACTTCACTGTATCTCTTCTTTGATGAAGTATCTGTTCAAATTTTTAGCCAAGTTTTTAATTGAGGTGTTATTTTTTTTCTATTGACTATGAAAATTCTTTGCATATTCTTCATACAATTACTTTCTCACATTTGTGTTTATGAATATTTCCTCCTAGTGTGTAGCTTGTCTATTTATTTTCTTAACTGTCATTTGAAGAGCAGAAGTTTATTTGTGATGAAGTCCAAATTATCTTTTTTCCTTTTTCTTTTTTGGATCATGCAACTCCTGTTTTGATCTTTATGATTAACAGTGTTTTTTATCTCAATTTGGCTTCTATTTTTATTCTTATTTTTCTAATTTCATTATAAATTTTTAATTAAACACAAATATTTTGAAGAAGAGACAAGATACAAATAGTCAAACTTGGGCATAAATTTTAGAGGCATCTTGTCCTACTGAGAAAAGAACCTAGCTCTCTTATATTGATTGTCTAATTTCAGACTTCATCATTTTATGAGAATGCTCATATTACAGGTTGGGTTTTTTTTTTTTTAAATACCCAAACATGTTTGAAAAGAATAAGTAATTTGTCCATAACCACACCAAAAAAGGATCTCACTGTAGGTTGGCTCAGTGACAGGGTCTGTATTAATTTCTATCAACTAATCCAAAGCCTCTCCTTAAAACTATTTTATACAACCTAACTTAAAACATAAAGGTATTAGTGATGAAATATTTTGTCATCTATGAAATGTTACCTATTGTTACAGTCAGGAAATCTCTTAAAACGTGTAGCTCTTTCTATAGATTGAACTATGCCAATTAAAAGCAGGCTAAAGAGAACTACAGAGTAATACAGGAGAAAATTTTTTTTATACAAGTTTTTAAAGCAAATTCCAATATCATTTTCTTCAATAAAATCAATAAGATTTTATAAAATATATACATGTATGAAAAAACTGATTTAAAATGTAAATAGGTAGAAATATATGTATATAAAGAAAGAGATGCCAAATGATTTTATAGTTGTATAATAATAAGTATATAGGTCTCTGGGGTTTTGTTTTATTTTATTTTCTACCCAACTCCCCTGTAAGACTTTAATAAATCACTTAGAATTTTAAAAATAATTTAAGATTACTCTTTACATGTTCTTGGCTCTGAAAATCTTACGATGAGCTTTTGTCTAACAGCAATAAAATCTGACCTGGTTTATACTGTGTCACTGTTTTTGTTACCTAGCAAGCCCAATGAGCCATCAGGCCTATGTAGGCTCCTGGCTTGTACAACACTACCATATGCTGACAGAGTGTGACACTCACAGTCAGCAGTGTGAGATTTTCTTTTACTTATTTTTATTTTTAACATTTATAGAAATGTTCAACCATTTACAGAGATACACAGATACTATAATAAATCCGAAGATTCACAAATTAACATTTTTCCAATCTTGTTTCAACTACCTCCTCCACCCAGCTCCTCTCTGCAACTCACCTGCCTCCCACCCACATAAGGGATTTTTAAGCCAATCATTAATACATTGCTAACTGATAACCACCATGCCACTATAATTTCTAGCAGAATTAAGAGTGATTTCCTAATATCCAAGGCCCATTTCCTATTCAAACTTTTTTGATTGTTTCCAAACAGGGTTTTTACAGGAAGTTTGCTTAAATCAAGATCCAGGTCTAGATAAACACATGGCTAAGTTTTACCAAAACCTAAAAAAGTGGGGTAGAAATTAACAACAAAAAAACTCCTATATTTTAAAAAAAAATTCCAGGGAATAGTGAAAGAGGGTAAACAATTATTATTTAGAAACATAAATCATTTCACAGGGCTAGGATAATCTTGAAGCCAAAATCAAAAACTGAAAATGAAAAAGAAATGTATAGAACAAACTCACTTATAAACCTCGAAGCAAAACTCTTAGGAGAAAATATTAGAAAGTTGTATCCATTACTCAGCATCCATTCATCTGTGTGTAGTTGAAATTCAACTAGAGGCACTTAAGCAGACAAGGGGGGCCTTTTTTCTAATGGAGCCTGAGTCTGGGTGCAGGTGGTTCAGACCTAGAGCAGCTGCAGCAGGACGTAGGTCTTCTCTTCCTGTTCCTCCACTCTAGCCTGTGACTTGCATCCTGAATGTTGCAAGACATCCTCTACCATGTTCCAGGCAGAAGTATAATAAAAAGAAGACAAAGGAGAAATGAGCAGCTGTGCCTCTGACAATAAAGCAAAATTTTCCCAGAAATGCACAACAGATTTCAGATTATGTCTCACCAGCCCTAACTGCAGAGAAGCTGGGAAATTCAATCTGGGGCTGAGACACTTGCCCTGTACAGAACTGGGATTCCGTTATTAAGAAATAAGAGAGGAAGGAGAAAGAATGGAAACTCCTCTAAACCGGTAGAAAAATAAGCAACTTGATAAAAAGTGGGCATCCCTTAGGAGCAGGCGATTCACAACAGATGAGACCCCAGTGGCCAATAAACATTTTTAAATGGTCAACTTCATGAATTATCAGGAAATACAAAAATGTAGTTTAAAACAAAAATGAAATACAACTTATTACCCTTTTGACTGGCAAAAAAATGAAAAAACTGGAAAATATCAAATATTGGAGAGGACGTGGAGAAAGGAAATTCTGTGGTGGACCTATCATTGCAAATGTGGGAATTTAAATTAATACACCAATTGGGGGCCAATTTGTAAATTGAACAATGCACACACCCTGCAACCAAGAAGCTCCCCTTCCATCTATATACAGTAAAGAAGTGTTCATACACATATATACAAGACACATTCAAGAATGTTTACTGCAGAATAGCTTAGCAGGAGTGTGGGCTCTAGAGTCACATTGCCTCCAGCTGTGTGACCCCAGATTAGTTAACAAGTTAGTTAAACTAACTAGGGGTTTAAAGTCACATCTATTTCTCTGCACTCCGCCCCACAACCCTTAACTCCTGCCTACCACTACTGTATAATTTTATCAAAATTATAAAATTTTATACCTTTCTGTAACATTTTTGAAATGACAAAAATGTTATGTAAGTGAAATCACACAGTATGTGACCTTTTTGCTCAGTGCAATGCCCCAAGATCCGTCCAAGTTGTGGTGTGTATCCACAGTTCATTATTTTTTAATATTAGTATTCTATGCGATGGTTGTACCACAGCTTGTTTTACTGTGAATCTATTTGCAGCGATCCCCAGCCTTTTTGGTACCAGGGACCGGTTTCATGAAAGACAATTTTTCCACAGATTGGGGGTCGGCGGAGCTCAGGTGGTGATGTGAGCCATGGGGAGTGACTGTAAATACAGCTGAAGCTTCGCTCATTCACCTGTCGCTAACCCCTAACCCTAACAGGCCACTGACAGGTACTGGTCCACAGCCGGGGCGTTGGGGATCGCGGTATTATTGGACATTTTGACTGCTTCCAGTTTTGTTTTATTTTCTTTTATCTTTTCTTAAAGACAGGATTTCACTCTGTCACCCAGGCTGGACTGCAGAGGTGCAATCATAGCTCACTGCAGCCTCTAACTCCTGGGTTCAAAGGATCCTCCTGTCTCTGCCTTCCATGAGGTGACATGAGCCACCACGCCTGACTTTCAGTTTTTTGTTAGTACAAATAAAACTTCTACGAATAATTGTGTACCATATACATTTTTATATGTACATAAGTTTTCATTTCCTTAGAATAAGTGTTCATTTCTTTGGGCTTTAGCTGTTTCCCACAAATTTTGATATGTTGCATTTTCAGTTTTACAGTATCTCATTTTTTACTATCCTCAAAACTTCCCAGGATTGTTTAGAGGTGTGTTGTTAGTTTGCAAGGGTTTAGAATTGTTCCCATTATTTTCCTGTTATTGATTTCCAGTTTGATTCCAGGTGGCCAGAGAGCACACTCTGTGTCCTTTCAATTCTACCGAATTTGTTGAGGTTTGTTATATGCCCAGTATTTTATAATCTTCGTATATTTCCATGGGCACTTGAAAAGAATGTGTATTCTGCTGCTGCTGGTTGGAGTATCCTAGAAATGTTGGTTTATGATCTTACTCATTGATGATGATGTTGAGTTTGAAGTGGTCTTATGATGGTAGATTTAATAACCCCTTTGACTTGGAGGGTGGTGGGGAGATGGCAGGAAGGTGACAACTGTGCAAATAATTTTTCAGCTTTCAAAGATTTTTCCAAGCGCCTCAAGAAATGTAATGGAAGGACACTAACTGGCTCCACTTCCAGCACAGTCCTTCCCTAGCTGTGTAGCCTTGAGTGAATCACCTCCTCCCCTGGGGACCCGATTTTTTTGTTTCTAATGAATGGAGGTAGACATGGTTTGTCTCTTCCAGTTCAAACAGTCTGTAAGCCCACAAAACTCCTCCAAAGAAGCACCAAGTCTTTATTTTATTCAGTCTGATATCAAAAAGCCAAAATCAGCTACAGCCAGAGGCAATCCCAGATTAAGGCACCACCACCATCACACGCAGTTTTCAGGGCTTCGGAAACTAGCTAGGCTGACCACTAGACGACGCCTGAGGAGGTAAGGAGAAAACAGCAAGTGCCAGACAGGTGGCTGCTGAACGATCTTTCTTCCTTTCATTCATTTATTGACCAACTCACCCTGTGCCAGGCCCTTGCTGGCCACTGAGAGCACAATGTTGAATGCAAGCTCTTGAAATATGCCCCTGAAATCCAAGAAATAATGAGGGAGGCAGAGAATATTATTTTTCATAGGATTGGAAGATGTGATATCCTAGGTGGAAACAAGGACCAGGGACCTGCTGTGTGGTTGTTTTTCTGATCCTAGTTTTGCCTCCAGGTTGATGTGGCCTGGTACATATGTCTTACATTGGATGGACTGACTCCTCTGGGTTTCTCTTATTGATTTTGACACCTGCTTCTCAGCACAATACTTCTCCAGACTCCCACCCAGGAGATTACAAGAATTGGTAAAGGGTAGAATAAATCTCTACCCTTTCTCTTCACTTTACTTAAAAAGCCATGAAATTATTGGATTTAGGATTCGAGGAATAGAGATGATCCCTTGAAATCTGTAGTGGTCCTAGATTTCTTCTGTGGATGACACTCTAGACTAGTTACAGTATCAAAGTTATGCCAGTTCAGAAAATGAGTTGAAAAGTGTTTCATATCTGTATATCTTCTTGACATTATTCCTTGTTTTAATCTGCTTGTTGGTTTCTGTTGGTCTGCCTTCTTCCTGTCCTGTCTCTTAGGTTTGGAACTCTAGCCTCAGCCAGGATAATCAGGGCATTTGGGGGTCTGAAAAACCAAGTCCAAACTCATCAATGGCATGACTGCATCCAGAGCTGGCCCGACCACCATAGTTGCCCACAATGAGTTTCTCTGCCATAAGATGAGCGAGGACACAGGGGTGGGTACCAAGCAGGCAGGTGGGGAGGGCAGGGTGCTCCAGGGCAGAGCTTGAGTGGCTCATCCCTTGTGCAAAACGAGCCGGAAACCACAGCACCCAATATGTAAATCTTGGTGGCTGAGCCCCTCCAAGGGTAGTAACCCCGACACAGTTGCTGCTGTCTTCTCTTTTGCTCAAGGAAGTCAAAAAATACCTCCAGCCCTACCATCCTCTTGAAAACAAGGTGAGCATCTACATTTTCCAGAGTGGGACCAGAATCTTGGGTCATGTTTATGGTCCACACATTTGCCCATGGCCAGGCAAAGGACTTAGCTTCTGCCAGTATGTCTGTCTTTCTTCAGAGATGAGAGGAAACAGACACAACTCTGAAGCAGCAAAGAAATAGCTGTTTCTTAAGCAACCTCCTCGGACTCCCTCCTTCCTGGATAATGAGCCAGCTTTGCCCCTTGGGGACCCAGGACGAATATCCATCCAATATGACACTGTAGTCGGAAGAATGGCAATTGATCAGGTGCTGAGCATCCCTGGATGTGAATGACAGAATTTCCTCCTCTCCGCCTCCTGTATCAGCACACGTGGAGTGAAAATGACAGAGGTGCAAACCTAAGGAGAAGTCAGGCTGCAGCTAAAAGAATCACCTTCTTTGGACTCCACCTTGACTGATGAAAAAAATTTTGAACTTGAAGATGGATATCAGATACAAGTATTTCAGAGCCAGGTAGGGAAGCCACCATCACTCAAACGTTGCAGAGGGCAAAGTTTTGGCATTGTGTCCCCTGACATACTGGGTAATTTGCTGTATGTCACTGATGTGAAGGGAACCTCCCCAAATAGGCTCTTAATCATGTCAGATAAAAAGCAAAAAGTGATGTTTCTTGAAATTTGAGACCTGGGGAACATTCCTAACTAAGATAGCTTATCAGCAGTTTTCAGGATTATTTATAGATGTGCATTGAGGTGCGCTCGCTCTCTCTTTCTCTCTCTCCCTCCCTCTCCCTCTGTCTCCTCTGCACAGCAGTTTAAAATTTATTCTGAAAATCTAACTTTGCTGAGGGCCAGGTGGAAAGCAGCTTCGGTGGTGAGTTTGTTGAAATGCTCCCTAGGAAGTTCTATTTCCATCACTTTTATACATTACATCCAGGAACCTCTCAGACTGTCTTATTGACACTTTGCTTTCCTCCATAAATTAATCTTATCAATGTCCATCACGAACACTGTAGAATGGTAGATCCTAGTGGAGCCTCGCAGATGTTTCTAAGACATCCTTTGCTTTCAAATAACAAAATACACACACACGAAGGATCTCAACCACTTCTCCACAATCTGTTTTATGTTACAACAAACATCACAACAACCATTACTATAGATCACCACTGTGTGTGATCAGTAAAATGGTTTTTGCCGTAATGATTCTTATAATAATCTTTTATTAGTAACAAGTACTGCTTTAAAATAGTCATTCGGTTGCACTGTCCACACTGTATCTCCAATTTACTCACCTAGGAACATGTATCCCTTGTATAGTCAGGCCATCTTTTTCATTCCTATGTTCTATTCCCCCCACATCTCCTACATCTGTGAAAGAGTATTTCCTGTGAAGAACTAGGATAGCTCTTACTTTTTTGGCACTTTCAATTTAAAGATTATAGAAAAGAATTTAATTGACAAAACTCATGCATGTGCGCATATACTATTTAAAAAGTTATATTTACACATTGCACAGGAATATTGAGAATGCTCCTAGGCAATGTCAGGGTTTACTTTTTTTCAAAATTGGTACAGCTATTTTATACACTAATTTACTTTCCACTTGCCAATTTTTCTCTTCTCTCTACCTCTGACCTTTCCTTAACTTCTGGTGAGACCTACTGGTGACTTTTTTTTAAATTTTATTGCAAAATATTAAAGGGACACAAGTGTTTTTGTTACATAGATACCTTGTCTAATGCTTAAGTCAGGGCTTTGAGTGTGCCCACTGCTGATTCTGCTATTCGAGGCAACTAGCAAAGCTCCCAGTGAGCTTTGGAATTACAGTTACAATTTCTCTTGTAAAACGTACTATTAAAGTGGTCAGTATTACCTTTGATCTATTATAATTTATCACCTCTGATCTGTTACTGATTTTCAATTATTCATTGTTTTTTTTTTTTCCACTCATTCTGAAACTGTTAGTTGAGCATTTGCCAAGTGAAGGTGCTGGACCTCCCAAATAAAAGACAAATAAAACATTAAAACACTCACAATCTGGTAGGGTAAAAGAGAATCTGACATCAGGTAAGAACAATTAGGCATTGTAGGCCCAGTGACCTGTCTCTGTACTCTGCAAAGTCAGGTCACCTGCTTGGGGATAATCTGAGAGAAGGTCCCTCTGCAGTTTAAAGACAATTAGCTGTTCACAGGCTAGCCCAGGTGGGCAAAGGTGTTTCCAAGTGGAGGGAATATTTTGTAAAAGCCGGAGACCATAGAAGAACTGTAAGGAGTTTAGGGTGGTGGGAACAATGTAAAGAAGGGGATGGGGATGGATGGTTCAGAGATAAACAAGACTGCAATAAAGGAAGCTGGACTCAAAACAAAACGAGGTCTTCAGTGTCCTTGACGGGGTTACTACGGAAACATCGAGGCATGCTATGATGCTGTGGCAGCTCTAAAGACAGCATGCACCTGGTTCAGCTCAGAAAGACCTGGGCTCTGCCCATCCTGTGACAAACAGACCAACCAAGCAAATAAAGTCCACTTTTCTACTCTATTGATCTTCATTTTTGTTTGACATGTCATTCATAGTTAAACTCCCAACTACATTTCAAAGATGTGGGCCTTGATTTGATACATGTTTAGTCTACCTATTTTGAAATAACATCACAGCAAACGAGAAGTTCAAATAGGAACACAATCTTTAATTATTTCTCACTGAGAGTTCCACAATTACGTTGAATGTAGCTTATCATTTGCAAAAGCTCCCCACCCCATCCCAAGAAAAAATATAAAGAAGTAGCAATTTTTAAAATTTGCTTGTCTTTCTTTGTAATTTACATTCAGTCTACTTTCCAAAAAATAAATAAACAATAAGCAGTTCAGAAGTGACAAGTTGCTTAAAAAAAAAAAAAGGCCATCAGGCCTGTAGACATAAATATAGTCTCCTAGGATTTTAGATCTCACCTAGGAAAACAAACACGCTTTGTCAGAAAAGACCAGGGCTTCCACACCTGCTTGAAAAGGGAGTTAAGCTTCAGCAGCTGACCCAAGGCTCTGTTCCTCTTTGGGGAGAAGAGTTTTTATACAGCAAGACAATGAAGAGCTCTCACTGTGGTGGACATTTGGCCAAGGGACCAAGCTGGAAATCAAACGTGAGTAAAATCTAAGCTTTCCTTTCTTGGTTGTCTGTGTCTTACGGTCTCTGTGTCTATGAAATGATCTGTAAGCTGACTCTTTGCAACCAGACTTTGACATGCTTCAGTGCAAAGATAAAGTTGAAGTCTACAGGCAAACTTGAGAATTGATTGTGCATTTTCTGTGAAGAGCAAGCAAGATTCAGTCATTGGGTGAGAATAACTTGTCTAAGTGATAGCTTTGGAAATTGGAGAGTATAATAACGTGTTCTGGATGGAGCCTTGCTCAATTGTCCAAGGGGACATGGTTTTTGTATAGAAGGGAGGTTAAGAGAAACCACTGTGTGTACACTTTCGGCTCCGGGACCAAGGTGGAGATCAAACGTAAGTATTTTTTCCAACTGATGTTTCACTGTTTCTAATTGGTCTAATTGGTTTGCTTTTTGTTCCTGTTTGTGTGTTTTTGTTAGTTGGATGTCAGGGATATAGCAAATTTCATTCCCAGATTAGGTATGCAGGAGAGGAAATTGTTCCACAGGAGGCTAGCTGATGGCTAATTTTTAAGTTATTAAAAGTATTTAAGTTAATTTCAGTTATTTCTAAATCAAAATAACTGAACTAGGGAAGGGGACTCACTGCCCTTTCAGGAAGGCTTTTTTGTAGAGGGAGAAGTGAAGGCAAATCACTGTGATTCACTTTTGGCGAAGGGACCAAGGTGGAAATCAAAAGTAAGTACATTTGTGCCCAGTTATTTGTGAGGTTTTGGTACCATTGTATCATTTGTGTGAGTTTGTGATACTTTTGGTAAATGAACTATTCCTGGTGAGCCAAAAGTAACGGATAGAACACCAGGAGACAGCCAACTTAAAAACTGAGCAGACAAAAAAATTGTTGGGTTTGTGAGGAGAATAGGGTTTGCAGGGAGAATGTGAAAGAAATGGCTGATTTTTCTCTGAATTAGCCCATCTCGTATGATTGGCTTGGAAGGAAGGTTTTTGTTGAGGGGAGAGTGGCAGAGTCCTTACTGTGGCTCACTTTCGGCCAGGGCACCAAGGTGGAGATCAAACGTAAGTGACCTTTTTCAATACTTTTTCTTACTGAGTTGTAAATTTGGGGGGTTTTCATGTTGAGACATGGGTTGAGATCAATTCCGAAGAGAACAGGATTCTTCCAGAAAATCAGATAAGTAGCGGACTAAAAACCAGTTTAGGCCAAGGAAGAGCAGCTAGTCAAGTGACATGGCATCTAAATGCCAGATTTTCTCTGTATCAGTCAGTCTAGTGATGTTAGCAGCAAAAAGAAGCGTTTTTTTGAGGGATAAGTAATTAAGCTAATACTGTTGGTCACCTTCTGCCAAGGGACACAACTGGAGATTAAACATAAGTAATTTTTCTCTATTGCCTTCTGAAAGGCAAAGGTCTAATTGCCAGTATTAACTTTTAGTTGCTCAAACAGGAGTTTTATAGAGATGGGTGAATGAGAGCATTTTAAATTTAACAACAGTTGCAAAAGTTAAACTCAGCTCCAAAAATGGATTTGGATGCAAAAAGATTAAATTAGTCTAAATGAAATGACTCAAAGGGAAAGAAAAATAGTGTAGATGGAAAAGGAACCCTCAGCTTTCTAAAAGGCAAAACTAAATTTATTTTCATTCAGTTTTGCCAAATATTGTATTGGTTGTTGCTCGTTGTATATGGTATAGAAAAGTAGAAAAACATATTTCTTAGTCTGTTTTCTCTTTTGTCTGATAAATCATTTTATAAGATAACAATAAAAATCAATAGCATGCACTAAGACACAAGTGAGAAATTTTTAAAAGTAGAAGAGGCAGCTTACTAGAAAATCACCAGCAATGTCATTTTTAGAGTCTAAAATGAGTGATAAACTGTCAAAATGATAGATTCTATAGGAATAATGCCTTGACAGATAACTGCTTTTTTAAAATACAATTTGTACATTAGACTAAACAGGAAATAATCTCTTATTATAATGGTGGAAAGACAGTTGTTCCCCAAAGCTCAGTTTCAAAGAAATTTGTTTAAATGAAGAAAAGTAAATAATTGCATTTTTTAAATGCCCACGGTGGTAGAAAAATAGCAAATATTTTACAAAGTATATTCTTTTATTAACTCTTGGTTATCAGTTATCCATATTTTTATTCCGCCAAGAAGGCCGTGGCAGAGCTAGCAGTCTGTAGACGTGGTGGCGGTCTGTAGACGTGGCCGCGGTCTTCTTTCGTGTTTGAATGACTTCTGTGGCCACGCCGCCACATTCGTGGGGCAGCGCACCTTGCCACTAAAGGCCACGGCAGTCCTGCGTTAGCCTGTTTAACTCTGCCGTGGCCAGATTTCCTGACACACAGTGATACAAATAATGCCGCTTAACGGAGAGAGCACAGAAATGTGATGGGCACTGAGCAAACATGGAAAAAACAGGGAAAAGGCTGATTTATTAGAGATTTCAGAAGTTTATTGTAGCCCATTAATGAAAATTTCTCTTATGAGATTGTAAAGAACTTAAAGTTATTTTTTTCAGTGCTATTTAATTATTTTAATAACCACTTATCAAATTTATTTAAATAATAAGAGCTCGATCTAAAAGAAATAAATATATATAACTGTTTCGGGGTAAAATCCGCACCAGCAAAAATCAAATTTAATGCCAGCAATCTGGCCACTCAGGTCTACATCAGTTCACTCTGAGATCACGTTAAATACCATTAAGGTGTATTAACTTATAAAAAAAGAGATAAACTTGTGACATGCTTTTAATTTTCAAAAATGTAACTGCCTATGTAGGATTATATTTCAGTTGTACAAATATCTAATTATATATAAATGTAATTAATAAAAACTTAATATAAACATATTTTCCAATACCTTAATTCTGTGACAGAAAGATTTTAATCTGGACATTTTAATTTCATAACCTCTAAAATAGTTTAATAATCTGTTATTGCTGCTGTTGTTTACCCCAGCTGATTTCAAAAGTGATACTTCAGAAGGATTATTTTGGTCTGCAACAACTTGATAAGACTATTTTAGGGCCCTTTTAAGCTCTTTTAAAACTAATTTAGAACTATAAGAAACTACTTAGCTGTTTTAAACTATTTTAAAATGAGTTTAGAGCCTTTAAAAAAAACTCCTTTAAAGAGTTTTAAACTCTACTGAAAGCTAATAAGATATGTTGAAATAATTTTCATATCAAATGTATTAATTGTTTAATATTTTAATTTTAAAATTTAAAGGTATCAAGAATTCACCCAGACAAGAATATCTTTATAGTATGTTTTCCACTGTTTATTTTCCAAAGATTATGTTATTTTGCTGTCAAGCCTAGTTCATGAAATTATTTGGAAAAAATTAGTAAATGAAGGTTAAAGAGAAAAAAATATCAAACAAAAATTCAGTCTTTTCTGTTGAACTGCTTCATTAACATTGAGATTTATGAAAACCTGTTCACATTATCTATTGACTTCTCCCACCAAATGATTCTTGATTTCAGGCCAGGCGTGGTGGCTCACACCTGAAATCCTAGAACTCTGGGAGGCCGAGGCAGGCAGATTGTTTGAGTTCAGGAGTTCAAGACCAGCCTGAGCAAGAGTGAGACCCTGTCTCTACTAAAATGAGAAAGAAATTAATCGGACAACTAAAAATATATAGAAAAAATTAGCTGGGCATGGTGGCGCATGCCTGTAGTCCCAGCTATTCGGGAGGCTGAGGCAGTAGGATTGCTTGAGCCCAGGAGTTTGAGGTTGCTATGAGCTAGGCTGATGCCACGGCACTCTAGCCCGGGCAAAAGAGTGAGACTCTGTCTCAAAAGAAAAAAAAAAAAAAAAGATTCTTGATTTTTTTTATTTTAACTCTTGCTCTCCCACTTGAGTGCTTGAATCCCCACAGGAGGAATTTCTAAGAGGCCATCTGGCAGCTGCTCAAGGTCAGAAGTGAAGTTAGCCAGTTCCTCCTAGGCAGGTGGCTAAGATTACAGTTGATCCCTCCTGGTCTGGCCCAAAATCACCCCCTGTGATTACAGACCATCAGGCCAGGGCCCGGGTCTCACTTGGAGGCCTTTGTGAGGGGTGGGAGAGTTAGAGGCATGATCACAGAGTGCAGAGGAGAGGACACCCACCCAGACACAGACTCAGGGCTTGGGGCCCACTCTGCAGGGGGATGTGGCCTGGCCAAGCCAAAGGAAGCCCTGGGGAGCCTGCTATCACAGCACAGTCCCGGGAGAGGCACAGGGAGAATGAAAACCGGCAGAGGTTCTCCCTGACACCACCGCTGCCTGATCTTCTTCCATCATGAGAAGCCACGGCCTGTTCTGGCCTCTAAAGGAGGTCAGACGAAGTGGCCTGTTGTCGTTGCCTAAAGTGTGGAATTTGCTGCAGGAGGCAGGGAACGCAGCTGAGGGAAAGAAAGGCAAAGTCAGAAAAGCGTGCAGAGGCCTCAGAATGGCTTCCAAGAGTTCAAACAAAACCACTTAGAACTTTCTTAAGGAGTAGAGGGTAGCTAGGGAGAAACTCAAAATCATCGAGTTTGTAAATATGCTTCCTGGCCTCATTGCTACAATGATACAGGGTAAACATGCTGCTTTCTGTCTGTCTGTCCTAACATGCTCTGCAACCATCCACAAACAATGCACCACGGTGGAGAACTTCTCTGTTACTTAAACACCATCCTCTGTGCTTCCTTCCCCAGGATCTCAGGCTCAGCCATCTGCCTACATCTTCCCACCGTCTCAGGAGCAGTTGCAGTCTGGAACTGCCACTCTCGTGTGCATACTAAACAGCTTCTACCCCAAAGATATCAACGTCAACTGGAAGGTGGATGGTACTCTCCGAACGGATGATGTCCAGAACAGTCTCACGGAGCAGGACAGCAAGGACAACACCTATAGCCTCAGCAGCACCCTGACGTTGCCCACTACTGAGTACAACCTGCACAATTTCTTTACCTGCGAGGTCACTCATCAGAGCCTGGGCTCGCCCCTCACCAAGAGCTTCAATAGGCAAGAGTGTTAGAGGCAGAGGCCTCCCAGGCCCAGCCTGGGTCCCTCCCCTCCTCAGGCTATGGGCTGTTTTCCCACAAGGGACCTTCCCCTAGTGCATTCCTCCAGCCCCTCTCCCTGCCTCATCCCCTCTCCTCCTCCTTGGCTTCAATCACGCTAATACTTGGGGGAAAAAAGCTTAATAAATAAAGTGAATCTCTGCACCTGTGATTTCTCTCTCCTTCTTCATTTAATGGTTATTATACATTGTTTTTCCGATTACCCAATTTCTCTTCTAAGGAACTAAATATTCGGTTGCCCTAAAATGAGCCACTGTTTATAAAGGTCATCCTCGTCCTACCCTACCCTGCTGTCCTCTGCAAGATACTCCTCCCTGAAACCCACACAGCCACCTGTCTTCACACCTCACTCCCCCGAGCTATGGCTTCCTCATCTTCCCCTCCTTAGCAAGCCCTCCTAGTCCTTTGTACACTCTTATAGTCACATGTTCTTTGACGCAATTCAGCATACCCTGAGTATCTACCAAAGCAAATTTTTAAAAAGAAAAAAATAGCTACAAAGAGAACCATTCATTGCAATGTGATATAAAATAACAAAACAATGGAAATAAACTAAATGAACAAGCAATAAGGAAACATTTAAGTCCACCATGGTACTGGGACTTAATGGAATAGTATGCTTTCGTCATATTTTTAAAAATGTATCGAGGGACCCCTCTCTGCCAAGGAGCATGCTGAGTACTTCCCACAACCTAATTTAATTCTCACTACACTGTGAGGTTAAAAAAATGTAGGGCAGGTCATATAAAGCTGAGAGGTGCTCATATTCTGTAACTCAGCAATCCCACTCCTAAATGACTGTGTCCCTGTCCACCAAAAAAATGTATGCAAGAATGTTCAAAGCAGCTTTATTTATGAAAGCCAAAAATTGGAAATAACCCAAATGTCCACCAAGAGTAGAATGGGTTGTTAAACTGTGGTGTGTTTGATACTATTCAATAAGGAGAATTAACAAAATTACAACTATCCCAAATAACATGATTGAATCTCATAAAGAAAATGTTAAGCAAAAGAAACCAAATGCAAAATATACATTCTGTACATTTTAATCCACAAGAAGTTCAAACCAGGTAAAAATAAAATTAGAAATTGGGATGGGGATTACTCTTGGCTGGGAGGGAACAAGAAGAGGCTTCCGGGGTTTTGATAATGTTCTGTTCCTTGAGGTGGGGTGTGCTGCTTTGTGAAAATGTATACAGTTGTACAATTATGACCTGTGTAATTTTCTTATATATATTATACTTCAAAATAAGTTCATATCAAGAAACGCCTTAAACGCAGTTTACAGATAAGAGAGGCTGAGATGAATAAGTAATAGGCCAAGGCCACACGGCTGATAAATTGGGGGCCCGGGATCAAATCTCTACCTGCCCACCTTTGCTCTCCGGAGCCCTGTACTATTCTGTCTCTCAGTGCTCAAGTTGCTGAACAGAAGAGGGGTCAGACATGCTATTTTCCTGGGGCCTCCTCCTCCATTTACTTAACTAGAAGCACAAATATATAGAAATGGAATGGAACAGACCTTCGGCAAGGGGACAAAGGACAGAATATTGAGAACCTACATGTGAAAGCTTATGTGTTGGGAGTCACATATAATGCCAACTTGACTCTCCCCTTTTGTGGGGCACCCTGGCCCTGCCCCTCTCAGCTACTCACCCATGCAACACATCTTACTATGCACCTTTCTCAGCCTACACTCTGAAGGAAATAACTAGCACAGCGTCCCTTCCCTCAATTAATTTATAATACAGTTTTCCTGCTCTCTTTTCCTTTCCCTTGTCACTACTGGGCAGTGGGGAAGGACAGTCACGGGAAAACTGGATAGGGAGACACCTTGCCATTCTACCTCTTGAGAATGTTCTTTAATTATCAAATCCTTGAAACTTTGGAGATCTGAGTAAAGAAAGACTCAATAATGTCCCTTCAAATGACATGAACTTGCTTGCCCATCCCTGGGGACCAAATTTAACAATCAAGGGCATTTATAATCCAGCTACGAATTCAAAGTCTCTTTCCAGAACGCAAAATTCTGCAGCCAGACCCACCATGACCCAACCAAGTGAAGATAAGTGTTGTGGGTTGAAAGTGTGACATTCAGAAAGATATACTCAACTCCACAAATGTGGAAATAGGGTCTTGGCGGATGGAATCGAGTCAAAATGAGGCCATATTGAAATGTTGGTGAGGATGCAGTGAAAACGGATCATTTATACATTGCTGATGGGGATGTAAAATGGTACAGCTACTCCAGAAAATAGTTTGTCTGTTTCTTTAAAAAAAACTAAACAAAATAGATCTAACACATGACCTAGCAATTGTACTCCTGGGCATTTACCCCCAAGATGTGAGAATTTATGTCCACACAAACAGTTATACATGATTGTTCATAG